>JARFMH010000059.1:0-40678 GCA_029532395.1 Schizosaccharomyces lindneri | reverse complement strand
AACGACAATCAGAATAAATTAGATGAACAGAATTCCAAACAAGTTCCTACAAAGAGTGATGAGGAGTCAAAGCCTAGTGAACCTCAGCCTGTTGCTAAGCAAGATTCTACACAAGTTCCAACACAGAGTGATGAGGAACCAAAGCCTAGTGAACCGGAATCAGTTGCTAGACTGGATTCTGAAGAGGCTCTTAGGAAGAATGACAATCAAACAGAATTAAATGAACAGGATTCTATGCTCAAGAAGGCATGGGCTGAAAACAAAGATGAAACTGTTTCGTTTGTTACATCATCGAAGGATTCTTCTGAGTCGCAAACTACAGTCGGTCAACCAAAAGAAGGAGTAAAGCAAGATGCACCTTCAAAGGAACAGCAATCACGAAATGCCAATGTTGCTGAAGATGCCACCCAGAAAACGCCCGCCTTCACCGATGAAGGTGCCGTAGAAGGTGCCTCTTCTTCTGCGGATGACCGTGTCACTGTCTCCAATTTATTCGCTAATGATGAACCTTCCAGCTTGGGATTTTTTGATAATCTTACGAAAACTACAGAATTTCATCCTTCTACGGAGATGAATAGCAGTGACAGCTTTTTTGGCCAGTTCAACCAAGGAAACGAGATTAATGCCCAAGATGAAACCTCTTATAATAACTATAATGAATCCCAGTTTGCACGTACAAAATCAAGCATGGAACCTGATTATGACCAACCTGTTTCCGCGTCTACTGAACCCGTTTTATCATCCTCTTCAAAACATTTAGAAATGGACTATCGGAATGAAGAGCTATTGGTACCAAATAATGAACCATTCAGTGAAAATAATTATGATAAAGAAACGACTGGTGTTTATACTGATGAAATACAACCTAGCTCAAGTGACCTTTTTCGTCAACAATCTTCCGAACCGACACAAGCAGCAAATCAAGCTGAATTACAGGACACACCTGATTTTCACGACAATTCTCAAAATAGATCTAACGTGGAAGCACCCCTACCAAGTGAGGAAACTGAAGATCTCTTTCAAAATAATCCCGAAGAAGAGGAAAGATTTTTTAGTGAAGTTCTACAAACTCATGAACAAACTTTTCCCACTCAACAAAAGGAACATGTTGCTGAGCCTTCCTTGGATGTTCTTTCTTCCTTTGAGCAACCTTCTGCAGACCCAGATGTCGCTTTGTTCAATAAATATGCCAACAATGAGACGCCCTCGGGAATCTTGCCGGAAAACAGCAATGAAAACGATAATGAACTGATAGATGATTCTGAATTTTCTTCATTATTGGATAATTTTTTAAAACCAGTTGCTGAACCACCTGCTCAACCGCATGCTTCTTCCTATATCCCGGCCCCTATGAAACAGTCACCGACAACGCCATTACCTCCTTTAGATACTAGAAAGAATTCGTCGTCTCAGATTTCTAAACCGTTTGTTGCCTCTAAAGAAGGTTATAGTTCACCATATGATCTTCCAGAAGAAATCGTTCAACAAGCTCAACAAAAGCGGTCTGCCACCTATACTTCTGCTCGAAAAGCTGCCCAGATCTCTGCATCAAAAATCGGTTCCCCTACGCTAAATAGTTTCCAGGGAGTCAATGCTCCTCTTCCCACTTCAGAAAGCGTGGTTCCGCCTAGTACCGTCCGAGAGCCTGTTGGTGTCCTTCCAGTCCCTCCTGTTATGAATCCTCGTCCTACTTCAACTCCAGGTCCTATTCCGGTTGTGACTACAGCTCAAGCGAATGATAGTTCTTTTGGGAAAGGGAGATATACTCCTGATGTGTCTAGCAAAATACCTTCGGCAACTCCAGTAGCTCCTATACAGGAAAGCAAAACTTTGGAAACGAAGCCTCCTTTAACACGAAAGTACACAAAATCTCCATATGCTCCCATAGTATCCCCCAACGAACTTACGCATGTTCAACAACCGCCTCGTCCTCCAGTTTCTTATACGCCGGTTGATACTCAAAAACCCATGGCATCAGTCCCTAGTGTTTCTCCTCCAATTAACCAAGCAGCTGGACATGGTGGCTCTGCTGTCCCTAATGAACCACCGACTGCAACACAGACGAAAGTAGGCTATTCGCCATTAGCAAAGGTTGGAAGAGCATATCCTAGCGTTCCAGATCTGCAATCTCACGAGCCTTCTTTCGATCAATCTTCACCATTTATGAACGGGAGTGAAATACAGTCAATTAGAGGTAGCACAGCGCCACCGCTGTCCCCTGCCCAGGTTCATCCGTATACTCCAATACACAATACATCAGCTCTTAACAGAGCTGACCCAACACTAAATCGAGGATATAACCCTGAACATGTTTTCCCTTCAGATATCCCGGGGACTACTCTTCCTCCGCCTGAACGCCCTATGTCTCGGGCAAGGAGCCCCGTTTTTCTTCGTAGGGAAAGCATACCGGATCGACCGGCCACTGTTTCGTTACCTGCTAAGCAACCGTATATGTACGAAAGGAAGAGTTTGAGTGACCTAAAGCGAGAACCCAATTTTACCGAGAGCGCTAATTCATTATCAATTGAAACTAGGGTTGGCAACAATTATTTAAGCGCTCATTCAGCTCAACCATATTCGAATTCATCGTCCCAACCTTTAGATCCACGATCTAATACGGTCGCGTCTGTCCCGGTATCGCCGAACTATGCTGCCTCTAATCCCATAAACAATATATTTTCATCTAATGAAACCGTGCAGCAACAAATCGATTTAATTAGGACAAAACCAAAGCCTATCATATGTTTTGGCCCCTGTGGAACAGTTGTTACTTCTTTCCCGATCTCTACTCAATTTTACTCAGTCAATGGAAGAAAGGATAGTCTCCAGCCAGGACTTTTAAGACTTCAAAGCTTAAGTGATGTGTTGCCTCAGGCATATGATCACGATAATAAATTCCCTGGCCCTTTCATAGCTTCTGGTGATAAACTTGAGAAAAATGCTAAAAATGCAGCGAAAGAATGGATCTCTAAGTATATAGAGAATTTGAAGTTGGGATTAACTTACGCATCCCCTGATGATGCAACCATAATAGATGATAAGTTATTATTGCTTCAGACTATGGAACAACTTCTCAGCATACCGGATATGTCAAAGTTTCCAGAAAGTCTAGTGAAAATTCTTATTCCTGAATTTGAGAAGCCTGCTCCTTGTAATACCGAAACAACTGTACAAGAGTTAATTAGTCCCGAAAGATCTGTTGACAGTTCTCCGGTGGTATCTGCGGGAAATACTACAGGCTCCTTTTTAGAGCGCATATACGGTTATTTGCTTATTGGTGACAAGGAAGAAGCACTCAACTTTGCTTTACAAGAGAAGCAGTGGTCGTTTGCTTTAATTATCTCAGTTGCGTTAGGGTCAAAGGTTTTGGAAGGAACAGTAAGAAGTTTTGCAAAATCTGAAGTAAAAATGGAGATGCTGAAACCAGGTGTTGGTATAAATCTTCAGTTAGCACTACAGCTACTATCTGGAGCCGATGCAGCATCATTGTCTGAATTTTCGAGTACATCGTCTTTATTAAATCTATCAGCACAATCGGCTACTACGAATGCGTTGGCTTCATGGAAGGAGTTGGTTGCTAACATCATTTGCAGTCAATACAAAGATAAAAATAACGCATTAATTGAGCTAGGAAAATTACTTTTACAGGAGAAGCGAATCTATGCTGCTCATTTAGTGTTTATGTTGACATTTTCTTCTGAAATTTGCTCACAGCATCCTCATTCTCTATTTCAGTTGTTGGGCCTTCCTAAGGACGGAAGTTTACCTACTCGTGAAGAGTTATTAGATAGTGTTCAATTGACAGAAGTATTGGCTTTAATTTATAGTATTCATACTGATCGAGGTGTGGTTACATATCCCCATTTAATGAACGATCGATTATACCTTGCTACGACGCTGGCAGAAAGTGGTGAAACCCATACAGCTAAAAAATACTGCGAACTGATTGGTACTTACTTGAATAAAGCATCTAAAAAGCAATCGAACTTGGATCCGGATTTCATTTTTGCTGTACGAGACTTGACCCAACAAATTTTTGAAAATAGTTCTAGCGAAGATGTTACTACGTCGTGGTTGGGTAGAACAGTATCAAGACCGCGTTTAGATAATGTGCTTTCTTCGTTGGGTAGCAAGTTCAGCAAGTTTGTCGCTGGAGAAAATGACTATGACATTTCTCGCCCAGCAACCGCCAACGATGGACCGTTTGGAAAAGTAGCTGCTCACCAAGAAGCGACTTCGCGTACCGGGTCTGCAATGGGGTATGGAAATAAAAATGATATGAGGCCTTATTCATCTGGAGTATTGAACTCTAATGACCTGACTGCTCACTATGGTATGGGCCAGGGAAGTGCACCATATATGAATACATATGAGCCTGCAGGTGTAAGCAATGAGTTTTCTTACGTTCCACCATCTGCCTTGCAAGAACATCAGGACAATATTTCCAATCTCAATTTGGCTGCAGATTCTCAGGTATCTTCACCAGGGCAAATGCAAGCTCAATTCGGGTTGAAACAACCATCAGTTCATGGAAACGGGTTAAGTCACCCTCAATATACTCCTTTTGTACCTCCAGTTACCGCCCAGAATGCTTATATGCCTCGCACTTCTGTCGAAGAAGGTTTTGCGAATAGCGTGGAAGGGGAACCTCTCGAAAGCCCTTACCAATACAGAGCTCCTGTCCCTGAAGTTCCTTTGGTTCCCACTGTACCTCAATACGCATCTTCACAATATGCCCCTACAGTACAGACAAATGAGCCATCACCGTATGCTCTAATAAACACGAATGCATATGTACCAAAGGTTCCCGAAGCACCGAAAGAGCAGAATCCGATGGAGCATTTGACGACATCCATGCAGGATTTGAGTTTTACTCCTGATCGAAGTGAGCAAGCCAAAAGAGCAGCTGCGCAAAATGTTGCAGAACTTGTGAAACGCGAAGAAGAAGAAAAGGCCAAGGAGAAAGCTGCTGCTTCAGAGAAGAAAAGCAATAAAAAGGGATGGTTTTCGAAGCTATTACGCAGAGATGATAACAAGGAGCAATCGTCGGTATACCAAGCTAAATTGGGAGAGAAATCACATTTGCGATATGATAAAGAGTTAAGACGGTGGGTGAATGAAGATGGTTCTGACTTGAACAATCAAGTGGCACCACCTCCACCTCCACCAAAGGTTAATCCAAGTAAACCTATGGGTAGTGCACCTCCTAGTGTGCCTATGACTATGCCGACACACGCTGCGAATGAAATGGCACCTCCAATGATGCCAGTCCCGAGTGCAGCAGCACCTGTTGGTGAGAAACCTCCTTCTGCATCTGTTGGATTGCCAAGAACTTTAGAAACTGGAAATTCACCTGGCTTGCCGAATATACCGGCGATCCCTCCAGCGACTCGTGCAACTCCAAGTGCGAAGAAAGCAAGTGCCGATCCCTTGGAAGACATCTTACATTCCGTTCCTCCCCCAGCTACGGGACGACGTGGAAAAGGTAAGACGAGTAAACGATATGTGGATATTATGAGAGATACGTGAAGATTTGATCATGCAGATGTTTTTTCTTCTTGATTTTGAAAAGCAGTAAGAAGGAAATGGATTCGATTATGATTTCTAGAATGTATAACCTCTACTCTTTATGTTTTATCATTGAGAGATAATGATATTTACGAAAGTCTATGATAGAAAGCAATAACTATGAAAAGATCAAAGACAACCACAACCATTCGAGTGTGTGTAATACTATCAACATTTACTAAATCATGGAAATCGATGAAAAATGCCAGCCACGGTTGAAACCTAATCAAACTAGACAAGGACTTAAACAACAAAATAGATGATGAAAAAGTTTTCCTTTCAATGAACAAGAGCTTCTTCCATATTCTTTCAATTCCTCCTTCAACCTTCTCTTGAACTTTTCCACTATACTTTAATTCAGCCTATTTACTGTCTGATGTCTTTCACCATACTTTTATGAATGCTTTAAATGTAAACGAACGCTTATGCTCAACTATACTATTCATCTTAAAACAACCGACAAAGTAAGAACATCAGATAGGCAGTTCGGTTTCAGTATACTGTGCGTATAGAAAACGGAAACCCGACGATCGTCGTACTTTTGTGACAAGGATTACTCTACAAATCAAAACAAATAAAAAAACAATAAATACTGTATCAACCTATATTCAAATAAGTTATAATAAGCTGAATACTAGCTTAGAACGTAAAAAAGTTCTCTCGCTTCTTGTAGTTTCCTATTCTCGAAGATTTTTGAATTCCTATTATATAATTATATATTGCTATTATATTAAGCAATAAGGGTTAGTCGGTTCTGCACCAAGACGAACGAACCACACACTGCATACAGCGAGGTCGCTGTGATAATTGTTTTTGGCTACCTCCAACTCCACCAAAACATTCCCCAAGACAACCGGAAACTTCATTTTCAATGACGAAGGAATGGGATTGTCGAAGAGAACAAATTGTCGAACTTTCCAAAGTTCATGGAATGACGGTTCGTGAATTGCAGACGCGGATGTCAAAGTTATACAACTTTGAAGCCAGGTAGGTAAAAAAATGGTTATGGATACTTTATGACGCTGAATGATATACTTTGAGAATAGAATTCAAGAGAATCGACTACGAAATAGAGAGAATCTTGAGAGGCTAGAGATCTAAGGTCCCTAGAATGATTGCAGAAGAGAAACAACGAAAAAGATCATCGTGCTTCGAAAGACTTTCAAGCTGAATATACGTTTGTTTAGAATGGTTTTTGAAGCTCAATTTTTTTTGGCTTCGTACTTCATTCTTTTGGGTCCTGGAAACGGAAGATGGACAAGGATGAAACCATACGTTTGCTTTGGTTTTCACTGTCTATTTGCTTATTTATGTTTATAAAAGTATCATCTCAAGTCTTATCGTATCATTTTTATTTTACTTCTTTCGTTGTGTAGCTTTTACTAACATTTTTTTACAGTATCCGATCTTACAAACGCGTTCTTGCCAGGTGGGGAATACATATACATCGGCAACGATTTATTTTACCGCGGACAGAAGAAGCAGCTGCACGAACTGCTACTGGAGATGTTTCAAAAGCACTCGACGAATTAGTTGCTCAATTATTCTATGCAAGACAAAGCGATAAAGATTCGCTTGCTCAGATTGAAGCTAATTTTGGTTTACGCCTTTCAAAGCGTGCCCTTCACTATCGTCGCAAGAGACTTTCGTTAAAACGGGCTATCACCAAAACTCGAGACTCTTCCAACTTTCATCCTCATACGTCGTCGTCCCCAACTTCGCTCCATCTGTCTCAACAGCATTATCCTCATCCTCTTACAACGGGTCCCCGGTCTCAAGAACAGCAAAGCATTCCTTTACTTGTTCATTCCTCTCTTCTTTCTAGTGGAGCATCCCCTCCTTCTTCTTCCCCTGCCTCTTCGTCTTCTTCCCACCCAAATTCAGTCGCTATGACGGAGACAAGGACTCCTTCTCACTCGGTCCTTAATTCCCATTCTCCTATTACCGCTTCGTCTCCATCTAGTACTCACCCCCATCCATTAGCCATGATTCCTTCTTACTCTTCTAATTGTCCAGTTGCTTCAGAAACTACACCCTCTTCTTCTTCTCATGGCGCTTCTGTTCCTTCTCTCCCATATATGCAGAATCCCCCGGTTTATCATTATTCTGCCTCTCTTCGCCGTCCTTCTCAGCTTGCTTTCCCCCACCATTTACCAACACCGCCTCCTCCTCCTCCCCATACTCCACTCCCTTTTTTGTTTCATTCTAAAAATCAAGCTAGTCAGTCTCATGATATCAATTACCCTTCACTAACTCAAAATCATCCTTCTTCGTTCGTTCCCGCTCCGGTCCCTCAAGAACCTCCTGAAAATCTTTCGGACCCTGCTATCGCTACTACAGCGTCTAATTCTACCTATCCTTCTTCTCGCTTTCCACCATCAAACCATTTTTACTTAAACCATGTCCCCGGGTCTTCTTTTCCCGAGCAGACACACCCGAGTCATAATCCTACTTCAGCTATGAACGTCGTGTCACTTCCTCCTTATTCTTCTTTTCCTTCCTCGTCTTCGCTCCCTCCGCTTCCAGGTTTTCCGCAGCAAACTCATTCCCATATTCCTTCTAGCCCCGCCGAAGCGAATGGAGAGCATTTGGTAGCTCGCTCCATCAATCCCTCTGTTTATGCAAGTTATATGGGAGATCATCAGGAAAACAGAAAACCGAGTTTTTCCCAAGCATATATGCCTTTGCCTGAGGAGGGACAACATTTGCAGCTACCTCACCATGTTCCTCCGACGCATTCTCCCATGCTAAGTGTACCATCTGAGCATAAACCGTCAGTGCCAAATTGCTTCGCTGGGGGGCATCAATATCAATCACCAAAGTCTCCAAAGATGAGACAGCCCCATCTGGAGGTCCCAGAACACCCTATGCGTGAGCCATTTTTGGAGCCTATTGATAAAGAAGTAAAACCTTCAGAAGAATTGTTAAACTCTATCCAATATCAGATTGGCGAAACTCACCGCGGCTCGATTTATACGCCAATGCTAAATGTACCCAATACAGCCGCCCCACAACACTCTTTGCCTCCTCCTAATACATATATTCAGGAACAGATGACAAGTCCAAACCAACATCCCCACTATGCGATGCCGATGCAGAATTATTCTTCCGTCCAGTATCAACCTGTCTTGCCTTCCAGTGATGTTACAAACCCATCAGCACATTTTGCTTCTTCTCAGCAGTTAAATATACCTGAAGAGAATTTGGCACAATATGCCATACCTAATACCTATACGGGTCGATTCCCGCAGACGTCTTATCATCCATCTGCTAATTTACTAGATGCTAGCGCTTCATTGAACCCCGTTCAGAATCCACTCATTATGCTTCATAATACCAACCAAGATTACATTGCTATGAGTAGACCTGAACACTCTATTCCAGAGCAAACCCATATTGTTCCCGCTTATTCTGATGTCGACTCGCGTTTTGTTTAAGAATAATTATCCACTAATTTTTGTATAATTTCATTCTCTAATATTTTTGTGAATATTCTCTTCTTTTTGTCTCGTTTTATTTCTTTTAATTTACCACCACAATTCGCTCGTTTTTTACCTATGGAAATTTTATTGATGTCGAAAGTACTATAGATTTTACTATGTGTTTACGGATGCTTTTTTTTTTTTTCTTCTTTTTATATTTTTGTGCGGCAAGAGGACTCAATTTGAAGTCATATTTTGGTTTCTACTTTTGCGGGTTTAACGATTACCTATAGCTGTTTATATAACATTTTTTTTTCAATTTTTCTATGAACGCAATTAGGTACTTGATGATTGTTGGTTTTGTCGGTGTAATTAAAGAGAGATGCTTTTGGTGACTGTACATGTAATTTCCGTAATCCCATATGCGATCTCGTTTCAATTATTCGAGTAAAAATATCTGCTTCATGGACCTTTCTTTAAAGTGTAAATTTAAGGAATAGACACTGTGCGCATAGAAATCATTTGATGCTGGAACTTCAATATAAAACACTATGGCTCTTTATATTCATATTCTTTTCTTTTAAAAACAGAGTTTTAATCTAATACTTTGTAATGAATGTGCCAGCGAATATAGATTACAAAAGTATGCAGTTAAAAGAGGATGATGAAGTAAAGTCTGAAAGACTTAATGAAATGTAATCTGAGTAGCTTGTTAGAAACAAAAGAATAAAATGAGTAAAAGTTGGATGAGAAAATCACTGACGAATACTGTAATTTGCTTCATACTCAACGGTCTTGTCTAGTTCCATTGAAGAACAAGAGCATTATAAATTCGTCTTTCCAATGAAAAGGAAGTCGATTTGAAGCAAGCCTTCGTGATATAGGTTTGATACCTTTGAAGGAGTTTTGTACACTCTGTATTCAAGCTACCATCGATGATCAGATATATAATAAGAAACCAGTATAGGAAATGCGACACAACATGCTAAAAAAAGACTCCTATATGCAAAAGTTTATGTTTTCGTCCCAGAGAAGGAATCAAAAGGAAGATGAAAATACCAGTACTAGCATTACCGGTAATTTGTTTTTCTTCCATCTTTCGTATGAGAATGATGGATTCCTTTCGATACCGTTTATGGACATGACCGATTTAACAATTAATGGTCATTCATCCGTTGAGTTCATGCAACAACAGATGTGTTCTGAAAGATCCTGATAGCAATAGCTCAATATTTTAAGAACACTTATGTTAAATAAAAAAAAAAAAAAAAAAAAAAAAATATAATACAGTTGTCAGAAAACATGATGTACTTGAGAAGCTCGACTGAAATGCATTCACTCAAGTAAGTTAGCTTGTTGACTTCGATTTCTCATTTATAGAGCTTATAGAATAGAAATAAGAATAAATAGTCCATTAGCATTCTAGTAGGTCACTGCGAATCCACAAAAGGTTGAAAGGTACCTTTTTCGTCAATCATGGGTTATGAAGATCCATCAACTAAGAATAAAATATGGATTTAATTATTTATCAAAAAGATATGAAATAAATTATATTATTTACTGGTTTCAGGTTTTTTTTGTTTAGTTAGCAAAGCCTTTCGTTAGTACTCCTTCAGACCCTGGGCTCAGTACACCGACCGAGAGCCAAACACACGTTGGAAACGTAGCAGGTCAGATATGGGTGTATCTGCTAAGAATTCCACGAAAAAGGTGGTTAACTCACACGAAAAGGACTGGAAGATTCCTCTGAAGGTCCTCATTCTTTTCTGTATTATCGGTACGTTCATACAGGCTGGAAATCATAAAGAGTGAATTTACTAACAAGAACGCAATTAGTCACTTCTGCCTCGTCTAGATTATTTTCTGTAATTCGTTATGAATCTATTATTCATGAATTTGATCCTTGGTTCAATTTCCGTGCTTCAAAAGTATTAGTTGAACAAGGCTTCTACAACTTCCTCAACTGGTTTGACGAACGTAGTTGGTATCCTTTAGGTCGTGTAGCTGGTGGTACTCTTTACCCCGGATTAATGGTGACTTCCGGCATTATTTATAAGGCACTACATTTCCTTAAGTTAGATGTTGATATTCGTGATATTTGTGTATTGCTAGCTCCTGCATTTTCTGGACTTACAGCTATTGCTACCTACTATCTTGCTAGAGAATTGAAAAATGATGCAGCTGGTCTTCTGGCTGCCGCTTTTATTGGTATTGCACCTGGTTATACATCCCGTTCAGTTGCTGGTTCATACGACAATGAGGCTATTGCAATTACACTGCTTATGTCTACTTTTGCTTTATGGATTAAAGCTGTTAAGACTGGAGCTTCCTTCTGGGGTGCTTGCACTGGTTTGCTCTACTTTTATATGGTAACTGCATGGGGTGGTTATGTATTCATCACGAATATGATCCCTTTACATGTTTTCGTGCTATTATTGATGGGTCGTTATACTTCTAAGCTTTACATTGCTTATACCTCCTATTATGTTATCGGTCTTTTGTCCTCTATGCAGGTACCTTTCGTTGGCTTTCAACCTGTTTCCACTAGTGAGCACATGGCTGCTATGGGCGTCTTTGGCTTGATTCAGCTCTATGCATTCTACTATTATGTTAAGGGCCTTGTTTCTTCCCAACAATTTCAAGTTTTGCTTCGTTTAGCATTGGGCGCTCTTGTAGCTGGTGCATTCGTCGCTCTTTACTTCCTTTCTTCTTCCGGCGTCATTGCCCCTTGGACTGGTCGTTTCTACTCCCTTTGGGATACTAACTATGCCAAGATCCACATTCCCATTATTGCTTCTGTCTCTGAACACCAACCTCCTACTTGGAGCTCATTGTTCTTTGACCTTCAGTTGTTAATTTGGCTTTTACCTGTTGGTGTTTATCTTTGCTTCAAGGAGCTTCGCAACGAGCATGTTTTCATCATTATTTATGCTGTTTTGGGCACTTATTTCTGTGGTGTCATGGTTCGTTTAGTCTTGACTCTCACTCCTTGTGTATGTGTCGCTGCTGCTGTTGCTATCTCAACACTCTTGGATACTTACCTTGGTCCTGATGCCGAAGATGACATTGAAGAATCTGCTCCTTCCAGTAAAGCTACTAAGGGTAAACCCAAGTTATTCCAATATTTCTTGTCGGGCCCTTCGAACATTGGTATCTACAACATGCTTTCTAGAATCATGGTTCTTGGTTCCGTCACATATTTCCTCGTTCTTTTTGTCTACCACTCCAGCTGGGTGACTTCAAATGCTTATTCTTCTCCTACTGTTGTATTGTCTACTGTTTTGAATGATGGTAGTTTGATGTATATTGATGACTTCCGTGAGGCTTATGACTGGTTGCGTCGTAATACTCCCAATGATGCTAAGGTTATGAGTTGGTGGGATTATGGTTACCAAATTGCTGGTATGGCTGATCGTCCAACTCTTGTTGATAATAACACTTGGAATAACACTCATATTGCTACTGTTGGTAAGGCTATGTCCTCAAATGAGGAAGCTGCTTATCCTATTCTCCGTAAACATGATGTTGACTACATTTTAATTATCTATGGCGGTACCCTTGGTTTCAGCAGTGACGATATGAATAAATTCCTATGGATGATTCGTATTTCTCAGGGCTTATGGCCTGAAGATATCATCGAACGTAATTTCTTCACTCGCAGTGGAGAATATCGTACTGATGATGGTGCTAGTCCTACTATGCGTGAATCCTTGATGTACAAGATGTCTTACCATGGAGCTCATAAGCTGTTCCCTCCTGGCCAAGGATATGACCGTAGCAGGGGTCAAAGGTTACCATCTAAGGATCCACAACTCTTTACTATTGAAGAAGCCTTTACTTCAATGCATCATCTTGTTCGTTTGTATAAGGTTAAGAAACCTGATACTTTCGGAAGAGATTTGAGACAGGTTTCATTGTTTGAAGAAGGAAAGCGCAAGAAGATCCGTCGTCCTACGAAAATGAACGAACGTCCTTTAAGGGCCTAAGAAATGATGTTATGCTTAAAAGTACATTCTTGTATGATCTAATTTGGTAAGATATATGCATCAATCTTCAATTACTGTAGATGTTATCTTAATAAATATAACAAATTTTGAAAAGCAAGAAAAAGATATATACGAACAATGCGTTGATGGCGATTCGTAGCATGAATGTAATCATTCCTGTCCTCCTGCGTTAGTGACGAAGTTGGGACTCTGCTTGTATTCTTCCATAGCTTGATCTAAACATTTCAAGTTGTCATCTTGCGAAAGACTAAAATCCAAACGAAAAGGGTGTTGAGATATGTAGTTGCTAACATTTGGAATGTTTTTCAAGTGTTTCAAGTAGCGAAGAGCGCAAACTAACGTAAAATCATTTTGATAGTTAAGCTTTGTATGAGAAAAGTCTGAAACATGGATATGATTGAATGGATGAGCAGCACACTTTATTTCTGAGTCATCGATGATGACGGTATTATACTGAGACCAATCGACAAAGTCTTGGTTTCTGTCTTTTTTTAGCATTTTCCAAATTATTTCCAAGTTTTTGAATGTCTGCACTTTGGCATTGTAATGAGCTGTACTTAAACCCATATTTTCGCGAGTCCAACAGGCCGTAAGAGACTTGATCTGCTCAGGAGTCATGATACATTCTAGCATCGAATTAACGTTATTGCGTCTCGAAGAACTATAGACCATAACAGAGTAGTTTGAGAATGCATATTTCAGAAAATTTTTGACACCCGGACGGGGGACAGCATTAGAAGAAGCATTCGTCACAGACGTATGTGAACGGTCTTTCAGAGGTCTACTTAGCAGTGTCCCGTTCAAATCTAAAACGAGTAATTTCCTATTGTCGGTTTCAAAACCTTTATCATGGAGCCTTTCGAGATAGGATTGTGATGGTTTGGGTGTCATTATACGCCTAATAAATTGTGATCTTTTTGCAAACTGTGGAAATTGAGTAAGCATGAAAAATGCTGATAATCAGATCAGAGCTGATGGAACACTGTTTTAGCTTTCAGAAAGGAACCGATCATAAGTATACGAAAAGTTCGATTATTCGCGATTATTTTATTCTCTGTCAAATTAAAGCTCAAAAGAAAAGCAAATCGACGGACTGTTTTTAACCCCTTGGAGAGAATGGTTAGTATTTGGAACGAGAACAGTGTTTACAGGTGAACTTCAACAAAGTGCTTTCAAGAAACTTAGAGGAAGCTCTTAAAAAATTTCTTAATTTGCTATTTTTTTCATCAAAATATCGAAAAACTACTTATGGAATGAGCTCTAATTGTTTTGTTGAAATAATATACATAGGAAGTCGACTATTGAGAATATTAGATTTTATTTGACTTAAATCTATTAGATACTTTATAAAGGACACATGAGTGAAGTAATAGCATAGCGCATAGCCATCACAAATCGAGAAGAAAAGACGATATTGCACACACGGGTTCCAGGAGGTGACTATATTAAATTTACGATAAATATTCTTTTTTTTTTATAGGTGAAACATTTTACCGGATAACTGTTCTTTTGAGGTTTAGTTGATACAAGAACAGCTTTAGAGAGAAACCAAAAGAATACAAACTTTCAAACTACTTTGCAAAAGTAGCAGCGACAATTAGTGGGAAAAGGAGACTCACTTCACCATATACCTAGATTTGGTTAGAGACGACAGTATTAATTTGTGAAAGCTTACCTTTACTCTTTTGGCATCTGAACGAATTTTTCCCCAACTGACGGCCTCATCAGGACGTGCACCGGCATCGCTTCCATCGAATTCATTTCCGGAATTAATGTACACACTCCAGTCAGCACCATTACGCATCAAGTTTGCATTACAAATATGATGCTTCACAATACCACCTCCGAGAATAATGATTCCTGTTTTGTTGGCACGCACAGCATGTGAATTGACATTACGGATATCGGCAACGATATCAAGATTAATGGGTCGTGGATCGGCCTTATAGGTATGGAAGTAAAGCATATCACCGATGGAACCATCTGTTAAAGCAGGGCAATAAACGGGTATATTGTTTTTATAGGCCCAATAATAAACACTTCTCTCATCATTGATTTCCTTACCAAGGCGATGAATGAAGGAAGAAGGAGTCCAGTGGGTACCAAGAGTCTCTTGTTCCTCAACCATCTTGTTCAAAATGGGCATAAGCCATTCTTCAAAACGGCAATAGTTGTCGTTGGGAACAATAAGGTTGCCAATACGATTCAATCCTTTTTCACGAAGGCCCTTTCCTTCCATGTGGAAGTCACCGAGATAAGTGGGACCAAGACACTTGATCAAATCTTCTTCTACACCACCCGCGGTTGTTACGAGGACGTCGACGCGTTTGTTTTGTACCAAGTAACGCAAGATTTCACGGATACCGGAAGATATCAGGTTGCTGGTATAGCCAAGGAAGATGGTAGCCTTCTCACTCTTTCCTTCTGGAGGATTGGGATCACGCCAATCTTTCTAAGCTTGTGTTAGTCTTGCATTTTGAAAAGAAAAAAGAACCCAAAAATCAAATATATTCCTTACCATTTCGTTGATAATTTGAATTGCTTGACTAAGGTGTGTAGCCTGAAACCCCATCTTTCCATAGGATTGCATCAATTCTTCGACAGATATGCCAGAGCCTCCATTCTTCTTTCGCTCATCGTAATGATTGAAATCGGGGCCCTCAACAATAACATCCATTCCTTGGGGCTTTTCGGAAGCCACAAAGACAGCATCCTTCGCAGAATTTTCTTCCATTGTTTATATTCTAATTAACAGGAAATCAAAAAAGAATTAAATATCCAAAAATCTAATTACTTCCGGTTCAAATCACCACTACCAAAATTCCAAATTTTTTTTTTTGTTGTCAAAAGACCAACAATTAAAAAAGCAAAGTTAATAACAGGGAATTGTAAACTTTGAACAATGATACAAATACAATTTATAAACCAACGAACAATAATGAATTTGTCCGTAATCTATGTTTGAATTGTTTTGTTGGGTTGGGAAGATATTAGTTGTGGTACGCTAAAAGATTTTTTAAAGAAATTTAACAGAAGAGAAATATTTGTAAAAAAAAAATAAATAAATACCTTAAAACCAGAATAAAATAAAATAAGAAAAGATCAGACAAGAGGTGATACTTGGTATATACGCTGAATTACAATCAAGAAAAAGATTTATGGACAGCTAGATGGAATTTCGAGAAAATGTCTATTCAAACGAGAGGACAGCCATATCCAAGGTACTTTACTTAATACTGTTGAAATGTAATATAAAATAAGGTAAATTTAGAGACTATCATATATATTTTAAGGCCATAAGTATTTTCATTCGAAACATGTACGCGGATTATGGTGCTTTGTAGACAATTCAACCCATTACCATGCCATTCATGAAGATATCTATCATGTCAAAGAAGAATTTGAATGGAAACAGAATACAAAACAAAAGAAATCAAGTGTAGGGGAAATGTTTCGTTGACTCGGATGCATAGTAACAAGACAAGAGAATAAAATAATCGGTTAAGGGATGCTGCAACAAATCGGGAAGCAAAAAAGGAATTCGAATATAAGTTAATGTGTTAATAAAAGAGTAGATTAGGAAAGCCACGGATGCAGGTACGGAGACGAAGAATCATATAAAAAAATGAAAACAAGGGTGAAACATCAGGATCATAGATTCGTAAAGGTTCACTGAAAGATTAAAAGGTCCATGAAGCATACAATTGGAGAAAAAAAAAGTCGGAGGTTGAAAACATGCAAACAAAAAGTATAGAGCAAAATTCAATCAATTGGTAGGAAGAAAATATGACCGGGAAAGTGAGTGAAAATAGGAATTGGACAGGTATGGGACTAGTTTATACTTTACTTATTAATCCGTCACAATGCTCTTTTTCTAGTTTAAGACGATTTCGTTCATGTTCCTCCTTGCGTAGATTCTTGAGAGCATTGCAATTGTGATCTTCCATGAGCCGATGAGCGGCACAATAAGCCAAATCGCAATGTATGCAATGACCAGCCAGACGAAGAGTCATTTTTGTACAAGTGGGATGTGAACAGCGTTTTTTTAACGGGTGGGAGGAAGCGGTGGGCTTGGCAGGATTTTTTTCTGAAGACGGCGAGGGAGGAATTGTAGCTTTATAATTTGAGTGGGAAAGAGAAGATTTGGATGAAGGGTAGGAAGAGAATTCCGAAGGATGCATAGGTTCTACCGTCAAATAAAATGACAAGGGAGAAGAGTCATCAAAGACAGAGTGATCCAATGGGGAAGAAGATAATGGAGAAAAGTAAATGATAGAATCTTGTGAGATTCCATAATTTTTGCAAGTCAATGCCATATTGAGACGGGTGCCATGGTAATAAAAGCGATAAAAGAGTTTTGCATTGTCGGGAAGGACACCCTGTCGGGACAAAAGATCGAAAATTTCTCCGATAATCGTATCAGGATGAATATCGATTGTATAAGAAATTCTGCCGGAAATAATTTGGAGTAACATGAAGGCGTTGTGTAAAGGGCTAGTTGAATCAAGATCAAAATGGGGAACTTTTGTATAATGAATAAGTAAATAAATTCAATTCAACTCAACTCAACTCAATTCAACTCAACTCAATTGAATCAAAGGTTAGAATGGAGGAAAGCTTTATGACAGAAAAGGGACAAGGGAAGCAATAGAATGAATTCAAACTGGGGAAAAAGTAAACAAGAATACGAACAAATTCTTAAACCAGGATGAATACCAAATCGAGAAAAGAAAAAGAAAAACCAGACTTCGATACGCAATCAAACCGTACGAGAAATCAGTTCATAAGCAAAGCAATTCCAAGAGAACAGCAATGAAACGTGAAAATAAATAAGAAAATGAAACGTTAGCTAAAAGTCTGATTGCAGAAAAGGAAAAAAAAAAAAAAAAGGATTCTATTCAAACGGCTTTTGTATTTAGAAACAGTTTCAAATATTGAGACAAGTTGTTTGGGATGGCGATTGGAATAGGGAAAGAGTTGAAAGCAAGAAATAGGAAAGGGAGAAGGAAGGAAGTGGGTGTATGAGATTTGTTGCCTTTTTATAAATTATGTCGAAAGCTCACGATAAGGTTGTCATTGCGTACTATAAACCATGATTTGCCGGTACGTTTCGTTTTGTTATACTGAGGAAGGCGAATGCTTAACAAACAAGAAGGAGCTTTTTATAAATAATAAATAAAGAAATAGAAGAAACAATGACAATAACAATAACAAAGGAAATCAAAGAATCCTCAGTCTTTTTGAAAGGAGGATATATGCAAGACCTAACTCATCAAGTTTGATATACTGGATGCATGACTTTTTGTATTCTTTTTCTTTAAATTTCATAACCGCTTTGTACAAATGTATAGGACGAGACATTGAGGCCATGGACAATATTTCAAACAGAAAGATGGATGCAATTGTATAGCTGGGAGTAATTTGGAATGGAAGGAGTTTTATAGAGATGGATTGAAATGTGAACGCGTTTAGTCTGGTTTTCTTTTTTTTTTTTTTCTTCTTCATCTATGCCGGTCTGCATTGTGCTCGCTGTATTATATGTTATGTTATGCCATGCTATGCTATGTATGCATGTTTATTAGCATTACGCTTATGCTACGAAGTGAAAGGATGTACGAGGTTGCTAGAAGAATGCTAAAAGGAAATGAAAAAAAAAGTTGGTATATCCATTTGAAATGCCTTAAAATTTGTTGGATTGGATTGATTTTGAGGCAAATTTCTTGTTTATTTACATGATCAACTCCAGTGGATACTACATCATATAAAGAAAAAAAATATATATCTAAGCGAAAGTATTTTTGTTGTAAGGGAAAAGGATTCAATCCATCAGAGGATATTCATTTGATTTCTTTTTTCTTTTCATTCTCGTTGCTCTTTTTGTTTGGTTTTTGAATTTTCCAAAAAGCACTTTTCCTTTTCTAAAGCAGAAGAGAAAGAAAAAGCAGATTGAAAAAAGAACGATCATTAGGTCGTACTGGGAATCGAACCCAGGTCTCGAGAATCAAAATCTCATGTGCTAGCCATTACACCATACAACCATTGTTGATGAACCAAGAAATATGACAAATGTATCTTCTTGATTGTGACGAATATACAACTTGAAATTGCATTTATCTGTTCCAACAAAAGAATGTTCGATCAGCGTAAAATGAAAGAATTATCAACATGACTCTTTATTCATGATGCACTCTTCTTTTTTAATAGGTTTAAATCAACTGACAACGAGTCCCGGGTAGCTCAATCGGTTTAGAGCGTCTGACTCTTAAAAAGGTCATCAGAAGGTTGCGAGTTCGAGTCTCGCCTTGGGAGTTCTACTTTTTTTTTCTCACTCTCTCTCCATGAGAACACGACAGTATACAAATTCATGCTTTCATTTTGCGCATTGCTAGTAAATTTCTGTTTCACGGAATTCCCCCTTTTTTTTCATTAGATTCCTTTTTTCGCTCTATCCAATTCCCTTATTATTACCCTATATGAAAAGTAAAGTCTCTACTTGGCATCGGAAATCTATAAAACATGCATATACACATTTCCTCATAAAACGAAAAACGATACTCTTTTTTATACATTCATTCTATTCTATTGCAACTTTTTCTCTGTTTACAATCGCAATAAATGCCAACTTGGCAGTTATATTGACTACCACGCAACCGACCAAATTCACCTCGCCTTTACCAATTTTTTTTATTTTTATTTTTTTTCTTTTTTTTTTGTGTTTCGTTTTTTGATTCGTTTTCAATTTTCATTCTCCTAATGACATGATTTAACTATATCGGTTTTTTACTTTTTTTTTCTTTTTTTTCTTTTTTTTTTTTTAAATTTTTTTTAAACTGCAACACCCTAGGGAATTGTGAAGTCATCCGCGGCCAGGCTTTTCCGACACCTGTTTTCTTCCTTTGTTTATGTTATCATGTGGGCTGGACGGCTACCGGTGAACGATTTAAGCTGCGACAATTCGATACCCGAATTTCATATCGGTATTTGATCGGTATCGTGAAGTCTTGACTAATAACATCACTCAGATAATCCAATCAGAGAAGGTAACGACACTCTAAATTCCGAACGTGTTCAAATTTACTGGAAGGGATGAAGTTAGTTTTCTAGCGAAGCTTTTCCAGCTTATCGGATGAACTTTAAAGCAATTTACGTTTCCCCTCGTCCTCACATATTACGCAACCAACAAAAAAAAAAGAGGGGGTCTTTCCATGTCATTCGAAAGACGCAACGTATGTCATTGTCACGAAACATATAAGAAGCCCGAACCCACGCAAAACTTTGTCTGAATCAACCTCTATCGGGAAACCACGATCAATATTTAATAATTAATTCCAGTTTATAATTAAGGTCTGAATCCCTACTCGTGTACTTCTTTCATTTATTGTTGTTTTTTTTTTTGTGTTGTTCTTAATTAGTTAATTGTCATATACGTTTTAGACCATTTACGAGCTTATTTTAATTTCGCATCGCATTTCCTTTTGCTAACAAATATCCTCCCATTGCTTTAGCGAATTATCCCTACGGTTTATTTTTGTATATACATATACTCTTTTATATACATAGATAAAGGGCAAAATCGGTTTACATTTTTTTTTTCTTTTTTTTCGTTCGTTCGTTATTAACCTCTTGATCGTTTGATAATAGACTATTGTTATAAGGTTGTTTGTTCAGTATGTCTTCCGATTTAAGTTTCTCTTCTCTTCATAAACCAGAGACTCAAGCTATCCAGGATAACAAGTCGTTTAGCGATACCCACTCCGACAAGGTTGCTGGTTCGTCTAACTCGTCTCAACGTACAGGAGATTTAAAAGATGATAAAAAGGATGTCTTTGACTCTTCATCCGAATTGGAAAAAGGATCAAATCATTCGACCAGTGAATGGAAAAAGTTCTTTGAAGTCTTCATTTGTGGTGTTGCCTTAATTTCCGATGGCTATTGCTCGAATTCTATCGGAACCGTCATGACGATTCTGAAAAAACTTTACCCTAAAGAGACTACCACAAACAAATCGATGCAAGATGTCGGTATGATTGCTTATGTCGGTACTGTTATTGGACAATTATCATTTGGTTGGTACTCTGACTTCTTTGGTCGTAAGAATGGTATGATTACTGCTACTCTAATTCTGTTGATATCTACTGCTCTTTGCGCTGGTGCTTATGGATACCATGGAAGTATCAATGGCATGATTTCTGCTTTAATTGCCTATCGATTTTTCCTTGGTATTGGCTTAGGCGCTGAATACCCCTGTGGATCCGTGGCTGCTTCTGAAAATTCAAACCAAATGAAATCTGGTAGACGCCACGGTTCTTTTATTTTTGTAACCGGTTCTGCAATTGACATGGGTTTTGTTTTAGGTGCCTTCGTTCCGTTCGTTTTAGTATGTATCTTTGGCGATCATCATCTTCGTGCTGTCTGGCGTTTGTCGATCGGTTTAGGTTGTGTCATTCCTCTTCTTCTTTTGGCGTTCCGTTTGCCGATGAAGGAAAATGGTATCTTCCTGAAATCTCGTATTCCCTATTCTAAAATTCCATGGCGTGTGGTTTTACGTCTCTACGGTGTCCGCTTTGCTGTGATTTGTCTCGTTTGGTTCATTTACGACTTGTCTGCGTACGCATTTAGTTTGTATTCCAGTACTATCGTAAGTGGTATTCTTCCCGCTAATGCATCCATGGCTAGAAGCTTTGGATGGAATACTCTTATTAACACTTTTTACCTTCCTGGTTCTTGGTTAGGTTGTATTTTCTCTGACATTATTGGTCCCAAGTGGTGTTTGGTTTCTGGTTTAATCTTGCAAGGTACGGTTGGTTTCTTTATGTCTGGTTTCTACAATCAACTGGTTCACCGTATTGCTGGCTTCTGTGTTATTTATGGTGTCTTCTTGTCATTGGGTGAGTACGGTGCTGGAGGTAACATTGGTTTAATAGCTTCCAAGACTTCTCCTACTGCTGTCCGTGGTATCTACTATGGTCTTGCAGCAGCCATTGGAAAATGTGGTGCTATTGCTGGTGTTTATGCTTTTGGCGGTGATCAAATCCAAATTTACTTTTATGCTGCTAGTGGAATGGCTATCTTCGTAGCCATCTTATCATTTTTCTTCCTTCCTCAAATCAGTCAAACTTGCATTGAGGATGAAGATCAACGCTTTATTCAAGCCTGTATTGAATCCGGTTACGGAAATCCCTATGATCATGAGGAAACTGTTCTTGCCAAAGCCTAATTGTTGTTATCTTACCTTTTTACGTTTGTGATGTCGAACATAATGATGAATGAACATATAACGCAAAAAACTACTAACTTAAATTAATTTTTAAATTATTGCAATGACTCCCCTATATACATATCTGCTTTCTCAAACAATTAAAAAAGAAAAAAAAGCGCTTTTATTTTTGAATCTTGAGTTCAACCTCAGGGAATCTTCCTTGGTTCTTGGATGTTGATACCCTTCGAGTAGACAGCATCTAGAATAAAGGTATGTTTTCTGCGCCAACTCAACTTGGCTTTTCTTATTTTTTCTATAAAAATAAAGAACAACCAGAAGAATTACAAAAGAAACACCGATCTTTGATTTTTGATTTTTCTCCAGAAATTATTTTTCGTTGTCTCAGACTAATTTAGACAGGTTTTTTTGGGTATAATGGTTCAACCTACATCGAATTGTCTATAGAAAAAAAAAGGGTATATAGATTATAGAATGTGTTTTGCAACTTGTATATAGTTAATATTTATGTTTTATATATATTTAAATGAAAATGACAGAGATCGTGATAGCAGCCTGATTTAATAGTGTACGTTGATGGTATGGCCGAAATTTAGAATATGTTTATATATGGAATAAAAGTTGGTTCAGTTGCGGTAGCCTTCTGGGATAGCTTCTTGTGGTGACATTCTCTTGATATACTTAGTAAAATTCAGTCTAAATCTTCAGATCTGTTTTTGAATCTGGAAGTTTGCACAAGTTCCTGAAAGTTGAAGTCTAAATAACCAATTTTATTCTCTATTTAAATTCCTACAATTACATTTTGTAAACTAGTACATTATGAATCTGTTTTTCCTATGGTTAAACGACAATCTATGATCGTTGCTATATTTGTCCCGTTCCTCTTCAATCTTTTAATCCTGTTGTAGTAGCCTTGCACAGATAAATCTAACAAGAATATGAAGTGAATGAACGAAAACAAATACATTTATTAACAAAAAACAAAAAAACCTTATCTACATACAAATACACAATTCGGGAATTAGACAACAACGCTTGTTTCATGGCTTTCTTCCATATTTTGATTATCCAAAAGGCCACGAACACGTAGGAATGCGAAATAGTGCTTAGCGGTTATCTTCCGCATCCGTTTTCCTAACAAAATCATAAAGAAAGATGTAAAGATGATGAAGAAGCATAAGACACCAATGGAGATATAGGTTTTTTCGGTTCCAATGCTATCGATCCAGCTTTGACAAGCAAATGTAAAAACGTAACCAAAGGTATTATTAATTACAGACACAGCAACCATGCCTTCAAGGACCATTCCTGGATACGCATCCATCAAATAAGCCATTGCGGTATCACCAGCGCAACCCCATCCAAAACCAATACATCCCAAACCAACATAAGAAGGGGCCCAATGCCAGTGACGGGCAGTTCCAATGCCAAATAAGAATAGACCCAAAGGATTAATTATACAAGGAAGAATCATCATCCAAAGACGCATCTCAGCTTCTTTGACACCCTTGTTACGCTTAGCAAACCAAATTACTATGTAATCACCCAAGTAACCGGCGTAAAAGCATCCAATAGTGGCTCCAATAATAAGCGGAACGTTCATAATTGCTACAGCATTGTCACCATAATTATAAGGTGCTTCCATCCAGTCCTCTTCCATTGTAGTCAAGTAGAACGTTAACCAAGCATTTTGAGCGCCCCATTGTAGACCTGAGTAAACGACAGCAGGGAAAAGAAAAATGCGCAAGGTTTGGACGAGTCGTACTACATATTGACGGAAACCCCATCCAGAAAGGGATGTGGCAGGGGTAATTAACGCGATTCTTTGCCAATAGCTAGGACGCTTGTATGTATCCATGGAAGCACCTGTAAACTCTTTCACAGAAACTTCGTTTTTAGGCTTGTCTAGGGAATGTTCCTGATCATCCTTTTTTTCTTCGTCTATTTGTTGATCGTCTTCTTTATCTTCATCTAGTTTTTGAGCACTTTCCTGGGTGGCAACAAGTCGTTGTCTTCCAATTTCAAAGGCTTTGGTACGATCAAACGCAGTCTCTTCAAAACTAAATAAGAAGAGAACAAAGGTGATGGCACAACAAATTAGACCCCACCAACCGATCCAGCGCCAGCCTTGAGAGGAAGCAACGTATCCAGCAGCCAAGGGACCAAGATAGGTACCAACGGAGGTTGAAAGAATGTAAATACCAATTTTTATACCACGCTCATGTTCGAAAACAATCTCAGATAAAGAATATTGGGTCAGAGCTTCTGAGGCGGATTCACTGATTCCGACAAATGCCTGATTGGCGACTGAGTTTGGTGTATTGTTTGTTTTAGCAAACCACAAAGAGCCTAGTATACCAAATACAAGGCAGATCATATAAACACAACGTCTTCCATACAACTGACTAGCAGGCATGAAGATATAGGTAAAATAGCCAACACAGATAAACAAAACACCAGCGGCGTTGTCCATGGCGTCGTAGGAAATACCAAGTTGTTCATTCATTTGATCTTGGGCAGAACCAGCGTCGTTTGCAATAGCACTGGTAACCAAAGTAAACACACAGATCAAAGCAATGTGCCAGTTTTTTCTATATGGTTTCCAATTTAAAGGATCGTTTGGATCATCGGACGGCTGAGGTTGAAGCACAATGTCACCATCACGTTTCAATTCACTATTTTCCGAAGAAGCATAATGGTGATCTTTGACCATAACGGTCGTTCCTGGCAAACCATCTAAGAACGTGTCTGCCTCCATGGTATTGAAAAAAACTGGTAAAAGTTGATAACAAATCTAGTGTATACTCCGTTAAAGGAAACTATTCAGTAAAACAGAACAAGAAACAAAAAGCAACAAGAAAATGAGGCATACAAAGGCGATTATATAACAAAATTAAATCCAAATGCCGAAAATTAAAAGATTAAAAGAAAACAAATGGCCAAGAGATTAGAAACAAACTTTGCGAGAGAGACCGAGCTCGATATTCCTTTTACCTGTACTATACAGCAGAAAATCC
This sequence comes from Schizosaccharomyces lindneri, assembly GCA_029532395.1. NCBI lineage: Eukaryota > Fungi > Ascomycota > Schizosaccharomycetes > Schizosaccharomycetales > Schizosaccharomycetaceae > Schizosaccharomyces > Schizosaccharomyces lindneri. The sequence goes on along the minus strand of JARFMH010000059.1, from coordinate 15,447 downwards.
AATGTAAGCCTCCTAGATATCTAAAGATAGCTTGGTACTTGATGAATAGAAACTATTCTGAACAATAAAGCAAATAATCCCGTCAAGATGAATGTTCGGGAACTTTGCAATTCATGAACCAACAATTTCTAGATGCGTTAAGCAAACAGAATATGAAAACAAAAATATTTTCTAAGAAAATAAAAAGTAAAACAACCCAACTATAAACGGAACTTAGAAGCGTCTATATAGCTTGTCGTGATTCACGGATCTATCTGACCAGACGACGTCGGATAGAAAAAATTCTACAAAACCGGAAAACAAAAGCTCACTGAGCTAGAATGAAAAGAAGAGACAAAAAGAAAGAACAATTTATAGATGTAAAGCTCACCAAAATATATTCCTAAACCCGAACCGAAGAAGGAATATAGGAAGTGTCAAAAAAAAAAAAAGTTTTTCGCAAGCAGATTAAACAGTGGCAGAAACACCAGGAACTAAATATTTAAACACGACCGTGTCTGTTATATTCCACGTTATGCCTGAACTGAATTACCTGTCAACTCATGAAGAGCTATAAAAGTGATTGGAAAAAAGCAACTTTAGAGAAGCAGTATCGTGGAAGACCCGAAGATAAGAAAAATGACGTACAAAAGGTAAATAAACAAAAAGAAAAAAAAAAGAGATGCAGAATTTTAAAAAATAAGAAAAATTATATACATAAAAAGTAAAGGCTTAAAGCTTTAAAATCAAAGTCTTTCAGACGTTGATGTTTTCTATATGAGATGGTTTCGATAAAAAAAAATCCAAAAAGAAAAGAAAAGAAAACCGAAGAAGTAGCAGTTATCGCTGGGAAAAATAGCTTTTAATAAAGACTCATCAATTTAAAAAAATAAAATAAAAGGTTTGTTAAGAAATATAGTAAGCGCATATTGCTTAAAAATTATGTTTGCAGACCTTTTCATTCGTATATTCTCTTAAGTGTTTAGTACAATTATTCATGAAAACTTTTGCAATCTGATAAATGATTCTTCAATCTCTAAATCTATTAGAACTATTGGAATTGAAAAGAGCTTATTAGCGATTATATGATATGTTTGTCTCTCATCTTCGTTTGGCACAAACAGCAATTTGAAAAGAATTTCACCGACCTGACCTATATAGTGTCATAGACGTCCAAACTACCACATTGTCTCCTTTCATTTTGGCGTTTTCTTCTTTTTGAAGGAAACAGCAGGTTTTTCTTTGTCATGCAAGAGAAAGAAGTTCAATGGAAACCCATGCTGGTAGGTTTTCTTTCCTCCTACAGAAGTGAGATTTCTTGGATGGTTTATTAACAAGCAATTTCGTGCAGGTCGGTGGTGGTGCTGGACTTGTAGCAGGTATGTTTTTATCAATTGCAAAAGTGGTTTTTTAAATAACTTTTGGTTTGGTTTGGTTTAACGAACTAATGCATGATGATTAGAAACTTTGGTATGTCTGAAACAAGCATACATATCATTCCTTTTTTTTTCGAGAAACTCTTTGATTAACTGTGTTTAAAACTTTAGGTATTTCCTATATCAACTATTATTACTAGAGTGCAGTCGTCAAGTCCCTTTTACCAAGCAGGTGGATTTAAGCATTTGTACCGGGGTCTAAGTAGTGTTTTAGTGAGCACGCTTCCTTCGAGTAGGTCGAAAGCAATATTTTCTGATGATAATGTTAACTTCGTTATGTAGCCTCATCGTTTTTCTTTATTTACGAATATGCCAAGCAACGACAACAACCAGGTGTTCGAAACCATCTTGTATCAGCTTCTATCGCTGAGGTTTTTTCTTGTGGTATTTTGGCACCTGCTGAAGCCATTCGGCAGCGAGCACAAACGTCAAAGATGTCTGTCTCGAAAATTGTTTCCACCTTTTTTCATTCTCACAAAGATGCTTGGCAGTCCTTTAAAGGAATGTGTTTACGAAATGTTCCTGCTACAGCATTCCAATTTGTCCTCTACGAGAAATTCAAGTCGAACTTCTCACAGTCTGACAAATTGTTTGGCGCTCCTAAAGGTGCCGCTTTAAGTGGTGCCATAACTGCTGCCGTTCTAACTCCCCTAGATGTTATCAAAACACAAATTAATTTACAGCCTGATGACTACAAAACAACAATCCGAAGAACTTACCAGCGCCACGGCGTCTTGGGCTTTTTTAAAGGTCTTTCGTTACGTGTCTTCGCTACTTCTTTGGGTCTTTCCATATACTTAGGAACGTATGAGTATTTCAAAAACCATATCCATATTCAAAGTCTCCGAGATACACATTTCGAATAAAAAATATCTCCTACTAGTTGACAATTCCCGTCCATATTAGATGAATTGTTAATCCTAAATTAGAAAAGTCTACAGCTATTATTTTGGATTCAGATTACATTTCTATGTAATCTCTTTTTGTTTGAAAAGACATCTGTTTAGTAGAAGTAAAAATTGTATTCTCTTAGTGCCATCATGATATCCTGTGATTCTCAACACTTTCTTTGTATAGGAAACAGAAAAAATCTTCAAAGTTGAATGCTTTCCATCAAAAAATTAATGTCCGCAACAGAACACTTTTCGTTCTTGTATCCATTTTCTTTTTGTTTGTTTGTTTACCATTTAAGGGTGGATACGGTATCATGGTAAAAACGTTAACGAGCTACCTAATGTTCTTTATGGCAGTGGTCTCGGCCGCCTTACGATTGATCATGCTTCTTCTGGTCAGATGCACTATCCTTACCCAAACTCACTTGGAATTTTGTCTGTCATTGAAACCTCGTATCCTTTGCATATCCTCGTCATGAGTAGTAAACAGACTAGTTCAGACGATTCTCGTGACAGCGAGGGAAATAAAAAGATTCGTTCAAACACCAAGTACGTTGATTTAAGCTTGATAATTGAATACTAACTTTGTTTATTCTAGAAGTACTTGGTTGGTATGCTATGAAACGGAAGGAATACCTTCTGCTCTGAATGTGGTTTGATGATTTTGATTATTAACAGATTCCAAAGTCTTTCCTGAAGAGTATCGCTACATTGTAAGTGTATTTGAACGATTTCATTAAAGTAAACGATTCAGCAACGTCAAAGGAGAACCTCCAACGAGAAATGATCTTGCGCGTTACAACATTTAATGCTACGGTCTCTACGAAATATGACCATTTATTAACACTGTTTTTAGTTCTGGTGATTTATCATCTTTAACTGCACCTTCGTTCATCCTTTCAAGCACATCCTTGATTGAGTATTCAGCTTATTGGGTATGCATTCTGATTCAATAAACATGTTGTATTCTAACAATTCCATAGGCTGAACACCCCGACCTATTTGTTTCCTTACCTTCGGGAAAAACTCCTTTAGAACGTCAGCTGTTGGTAACCAAGTGGTTTGCTAGTACATTAAAGAACCAATACGCTACTCGTAATGAACGTGTATGTAACAAAATTTCTCTTTGCTGTGCATATTTCAATATTGATTTTAGAATCCGCAAAATAGAAGTTTGGGATATGGACCGCTTCGGTTAATTCACAAAAAGTGACACTGAAACTGACATAAATTTAGTATGGGTCTGAAAAGAAACCTCTGAATCCTATCTTAGGAGAGTTGTTTTTCGGAAAATGGTCCACCAATTTGGACAAAGATACTGTGTTGACTGCTGAACAGGTCTCTCACCATCCTCCTATTTCTGCTTACCACATTTACAACGAAGCTGCGGGTGTACGCCTAGAAGGTTACAATGGTCACAAAAGTGGCTTTTCAGGCCCTCATATCCACGTGAAACAAATTGGTCATGCCCGCTTAACGCTGGAGCCTCACAATGAGGTTTACTACATCACTTTCCCTCTCGTTACATTGGAGGGATTGTGGTATGGATGTAAGTCTTTGATATAATTGTAACTTGAAGTTTGAAACGAGTACTAATAAGAGCAGCTCCATATATCGAGTTGAACAAAAAGTCACACATTATTTCCACTTCTGGATACGTGACTACGATTGAATACAGCGGCAAAGGTTATTTCACTGGAAAGAAAAACACCTTTAAAGCATCCATTCATCAAACGGATCCGAAGCCCGAACCTTTGTATCGTATAGAAGGATCCTGGACAGGGATGCTAAAACTTGCGAATAGCGAGAATCTAAAACGTGGCGTCTGGGAAGATTGGCTTGATTGCACAAATTATGCACCCATTAACATATCTGTTCCTCCAATCGAAAACCAGGGTGATTATGAATCTAGACGCGTTTGGAGAAACTTTGCAATTGCCTTGGATTCGGGGGACTACTCAGCTGCTAGTCAAGAAAAGTCGAAAATAGAAGAGGAGCAGCGCCAACTTAGACGTCAAGAACATACGAATAATGAAACTTGGCCACGAAAGTACTTTGAATGGCAAGAGTTGGATGAGGGCTTTTTGAAGGCTACTCAACCTTTGAGGTGCCCGATAGAAGAAGGCTTCTGGAAGTTTAAACGATAGATGATAATGCGCCAATGCTTTTTCAAATAGAAACGCGCGCTCGTTTTCTTTTCAATATTACGCATCTGATGCATGGCCATATATCATCTGGTTTCGGTTTCAATGTACGTTTATCATTGTCTTTTCAATATAAGTAGTCAATTTTTTATGCTATTCGCTACGAATTCCTATCCAACTGTTTATCTCCTTGCATATTCACTGCAAAAGGGATGTCATATAAGTTCATTTTAATAATAAAAATCATTTATGTGACATTTTGTGACCCATACTATTCACTGTAGTTGAAATAATTTTGAGCTCTGTGATTCCATGCCTTGACACAGATGCTAAGCATTTATTTCCTCCAGTTTTAGATAAAAAAGGAGCAACAACTGTTACTATCGTTCAATAGAAGTCTGACTTTAAATTCCATATCTTAGCTATTTACGGTAGACCCAGGCCGGCGACTTTCAATTTACAATGTCGGCTTTGTTTCCAGATAGAGAACTAAATCAAAGACCAGAAAAGAATTAGACAATTGTTTTTATTTTTACATTCTTCAAAAGGAATTAATATCTTAGATTGAAGAGGCATTTGAGCTTGCCAAATGTCTATTCTTATACAAGTTTTGCTTGACTATGTTTTTGACTCTGCACTCTCCTCTCCACTAACCGACATTGCCAAAGGACCCAAATTTATGAGATTTGCATCCCTTCATTTTCGTATCTAATATTTACTTTTGCTAATTTATTATTGTAATCGTTATTTTTGAAAAAAAATGACTAAAACGGTTAATTTCCGAAAATTGGGACGACCAAGTGCTCATCGACAATCTTTATTAAGAAGCTTAGTGTATGTGTGAGATTTATAAATTTTTTTTATAAAGTATTAAATTAGGAATTGATGATTAACTATTTGTACAGAACATCATTGGTAAAGCATGAGAATATCCAGACAACATGGGCTAAAGCGAAAGAAGCACAAAAGCATGCTGAGAGTTTAATTACAATGGCGAAAAAAGCTAATCCTAAAAATAATCGACGAGATTTGGCACAAGGGATGGTTTTTGAGCCAAAGAGCACGTTGAAAAAGGTGTTTGATGTACTATTGCCTAGATACAACCTACGGAGATGTGGGTATACGCGTGTTTTACGATTGCCTCCTAGATATGGAGACAATGCACCTCAAGCTATTCTTGAATGGGTTGATGGATCCAAGGACACTAGATTCCACATGACGGCGAAGGCAGTAGGAGTTGCTTTAGCGCACAACCGTCGTTTACATGCAATGACACAAGTGAATATGGAAAAAGTTTTGATGTTTAGGAAAAACGGCAAACAAGAATTTGACCAACTCGTGGAAAAAGCAAAGGAAGAAGAATTGACACGACTTCAAGAAGAGTACAAATCTGAAAAGGAGATTGAAGAGAAACCCTGGAAGCGCGGAGATCGTGTTCCCCTTCCTAAATACGTTTAAACCATTTTAACCATTCCAATAGGAACGAACAAAGCTAGCTCATAACACTCATAGACCACCGAGTGTCAAAGAGGTAATTTGGGAGCGAGACATAAAGTCGACTTGACAGTCGATGGGAAAGTTCTTTGTCGTTTTAATTTCCCTTTTTGGTAAGATGATATCAAAGATTGTTTCTTGTTTCTTGGTTCATATCATGCATATAATGTCACTCGACAATTGTACAAGAACGAGCAATTGTAAAAAATCTGTTTCAAGAAACGTTAGATTGCAGTCATACAAGTGAAATGTTTAAGAGTTGAACAAAAAAAATAGAATGATTGCAATAAAAGAGATGTTGAATCAAAACTATTGATACTTGACACTTAGTATTTATAGCTATATCTATATACCTATATACCTATACACCTATACCCTACACCTGGATTAGATCTATGTGCCTGCTCTACTATAACTTTCCATGTTTTTATAAGGATACAATCGTAAGTTACCATAACTGATTATACGGTTCTACCGTGTACTTTACCAATTGAAATTTACATAATCTACAGCACTTCCCTAAAACCTATTTACATACTGTACCCCAACACGGTAAACAACAGACGGAAGTGGCAACGAGCTCGACACCTTCCGTTATCTAAGGGTTCGTGATCCATAGCATACATGGAATTTATTGGACGGTAACAATTTAGGTTCAAGTAAAGTTACGTCATTACGCATGATACTTTTGCTAAACTTTTGAAAGTCAGACGGGCTATATATATGGCAATTCCCCTTGATTCTTTAGTATGGTTTTTTGTTTAAGCAAACGTTGTTGCAGTTTTTTATTTTTTTTAACAAAGCACTACGTCCTACACGGTAAAGGAGTAGTATTTGTGAATGGAAAAAGTATTAGATTCCGACAACATTTGTTTGCTTGAAACCTAACCTTTGCAAAGGACAATTTTTATGTTTAAAATTGTCTGTTGGTGGTAGAAGAGAAACAGCTATAAATTTTTGATTTTTTTTAAACTAGTTTTTTGGTATTGTTACGTTAAAATTTGGAAAGTGTTCCTGATCATTTCTCAAGCGTGGTGTAGCTTGCGAAGTGTGTGTATCCTTGAGTCTAGGAGTCAGGAATTGCTTTCTTAGTATGTGTGTTTGTATATATATCTATATATTTGTCTATATTATAAAAGGTTTGTTTTTGGAATTTTTGGCAAATTGTCTTTTAAACTCTTTTCTCTTTTCTCTTTTTTTTTAATTAACGCTTACATGGAATTGTGTGAACGTAGAAACAATCAAATTGACTGAAAATGAATTGAACTGGGATTATGTTTGAAATTTAAGAGGTGGATGAATGATCGTTTTAAATTGAAAAGAATGAATTGGATAAACACTATAAAACATTGAAAATGTTTAAAACAAAACGAAACGAAACCGAAAACATGAAATAAGAGGTTTGATGATGAAATGTTTGAAGGAAACTAAAGATGAGATGAAAACCAAACCCTCCGGCAATTGCAATGTACGGTAAAATGAAACGAGTGAAATTAAAACGATTGAATCCGAAAAAGTTGCAAACTATGAAAACGATGAAAAGATGAATGAAACGAAAAGGACGAAATCAACGGACGAAAGAGAGACCTCAACGATATGAATGGAATGGACTTGAAACTGTCGAATTAATCTTTTGAAACAAAACTGTTAATGCAAAAGCAAAGCTGTAAATGAAAATGTTAAAAAGGCTTTGCATAAAACAAAGCAAAACGAAACACAAAAAACATAAATATGAAATTACGGTTGAAACGATCAATCAGAAACAAACAAAACAATTGGAATGGACAAATGAAACAACGGAGGTGGAGGCTTTTTGTCTGTTCCAATTGTTTTGTTTGTTTCTGATTGATTTAACAATTTCAAACATGACTGAGTGAAACAATTGAAGATAATTCTTTACTTTTAAAGAGTAGACTTTATTCATTCTTCTATCTATGAACTTGCTTTTTCAATCGGACTTTTCACTCGTTGTCGTTCGTTAAACTGAATCAACAGTGTGCGAACTTCTTCTCTAATTTTGAACGAATTTGAAAGGCAAACCCGATGAAATGGTGGATCTGCAATGAAAGAGAATCAACGATGAACAGAGCAAGATGAAAATTTCATGAAAGAAAACAAACACGCGAAAGGAAAAATTCAGGATGAAAAATTTTTCATAACGAAAGAGACGTTTCTTGTTGGATCATTCATCGATCTGAAATCTGGAGGATCAGACAAGATAAACAACCCTCATCTTCCTTTGACTACAACGGTTTCCTTTCCTAAACCATCACTTCAAGCATGAAAAACCAATTCTTTTCGCGTGTTACTGCTTATGGCAGAGCACGTCTGGTAGGGACTATGCCAGACAAAAAAAAATTTATTAGTCAAGGTGGAACGTACCCCAAGGGATTCTTGATTAATGGTATTTCCTCTGGCGTAAAAGCCAATGGTAATAAGGATTTAATGGTTTTGTTTTCTCCTACCCCCTGTAATGCAGCAGCTGCTTTCACAAAGAATGCATTCCAAGCAGCTCCTGTTCAGGTCTCTCGTTCGGTTTTACAAGAAAATCATGGTGCAGGAATCCATGCTCTAGTCGTCAATAGTGGATGTGCAAATGCTGTTACCGGAGAAGGCGGTTTACAAGACGCTAAAGCAATTGCAAAGACCACAGATGAATTAACACAACCTCTCAAGAAGTTGTTGAACAAAAATAATTCTCTGTCTTCTACTTTATTGATGTCTACCGGAGTGATTGGTCAACGATTGAAACTCGATAAAATTCAGCAAGGACTTGGCGTCACTCTCCAAGATATGGGATCTTCTCATCAACACTGGATGAACGCGGCACAGGCCATCTGCACCACCGATACCTTTCCCAAGTTAGTTTCGAAGCAAGTCAAAGTAGCTGATCGCATCTATACCATTGCTGGTACCACAAAAGGTGCTGGAATGATTAATCCCAATTTAGCTACTCTTCTTGGGTTTTTCGTCACAGATGCCCCCATTGCTCCCGATGCAGTCCAATCTATTCTTCGCCATGCTGTCACGAACAGTTTTAATTCAATCAGCATAGACGGTGACACAAGCACGAATGATACCGTCGCTTTTCTTGCCAATGGTGCTGCCGGTGGATCTGAAATTACTTCCACCTCTATAGAGTACGAACCCATTCGTGATGCCATCACCGGTCTTGCTCAAGATCTCGCAAAGCTGGTGGTTCGTGATGGTGAAGGTGCAACTAAGTTTGTAACTGTTCGTGTTCATGGGGCAAAGTCGGTAGAAGACGCTACAATCGTGGCTTCCACCATTAGCAATTCGGCTTTAGTCAAAACCGCCTTCTTTGGTGAAGATGCCAACTGGGGTCGTATTCTTTGTGCAGTCGGCTACTCTGGTGCAACCGTAAATCCCACCGCAACTTCCGTAAGCTTTGTTCCCGCTGATGGCTCCGAAACTTTGAAGCTCCTTGTGCGTGGTGAACCCCAAAACGTGAACGAAACTCGTGCTAGCGAAATCTTAGCACAAGAAGAGTTGACTGTTGATGTCGATCTAGGAAGCGGTCCTTTTGAAAAGACAAACTGGACTTGTGATTTCTCCTATGATTATGTACGCATTAACGCTGACTACCGAAGTTAAAAAATTGTATATAGTTAGAAGTATTTTTGTTTACAATATTAATCATTATGCATAATAAATATTTTGGGAAATCAACGTGTTATCGTAAAAAACATTTAGACGACTAAGTTTACATCTATACTAATTATTATTATTATTCATTCTATGAACTGACTGACTTGATTTATCATTAAGATTTCATCGCAGTTTCACAGTTCTCTAAAAGTCTGGAGTGCGATATTCATCAACGAAACTTTGAATTTTATCACCTACTCGTATCTCTGGGATTCCTTTTAATAGAATACCACAATCTCTGCCTTTGGCTATTTTTGTCACTTCGTCTTTCAAATGCTTCAAACTTTCTATCTCACCTGTCCAGATGATTTTCCCTGCACGTATTAAACGAATTTTGTGTGCCTTTTCTAAAGTACCATTGGTCACACGGCAGCCAGCTACGGGCACACTTGATTTTTTACGACGGATATCAAAAATTGCTTGCACAGTCGCTTCACTGGGCACGCGTTGAACCAAAACAGGGGGAAGACGTTCTCGAAATAGGGACCGAATTTCTTCCATCAAGTGATAGATAATATTGTGGAACAAAACTTTGACTTTACGTCGTTCAGCCTCTCGAAATGTTGCTTTTGGAACGGGAACACCAAAAGAAATGATGATAGCATTTGAGGTTTCTGCTCTCTCAATATCTGTTTCCGTAACAGGACCAACGGCAGCGTACAAGACACGCGTTTGTAAATCGTCATTTCGTAGTCCTTTGAAAAAATCAATAATGGCTTCAGCAGAACCGGTGTCATCGCACTTTGCGATAACATTAAAATATTCATTTTTAATTTCAGGAGCGCTTTCCGTGGTTTCTGATGAATTTAATCGTTGTTCTTCAAGTTGTTTGTTTTGAGATTCAGCTAGCTGATACAATTCCTGAGCGTCATTACGTCGAGCAATATCGGCTAAAACTTCTTTGGCTTCAGACTCATTCTTCACTTGGAATACATGGTCACCTGCCTTGGGTAACTCTTTCCAACCAAGAACTTGTGCAGCTTGACCAGGTAATACTTGCTTGACTCGCTTGTTGTTTACATCTAATAAAGAACGAACTTTTCCCCAAGAATTACCGGCTACCAAGAAGTTTCCGGAAGAGAGAGTGCCTTGTTTAACAACTATGGTAGCCAAAGAACCAACGCCTTTAGCTACAGAGGATTCGACAACCCAACCTTCTAAACGATCTTTTGGAGAAGAGCGAATTTCAAGGATTTCGGCGAGGGTTAAAATAGAAGCTTCCAACTCATCGATGCCAGAACCTGTTTTACCAGATACAGAGACTACTTGGGTGTCACCGCCAAATTCCTCAGCCTGAATACCGTAGTTCATAAGCTGTTCAATAACCTTACGTGGCTGCAATCCTGGACGATCGCACTTGGTAATTGCTATGATGACTGGAGCATCGGCGGATTGGATGTGTTTGATCGCTTCTACAGTTTGAGGCTTTACACCGTCGTCACCAGCCACGACCAACACGACCAAGTCTGCAATGTTTGCACCGCGCTTACGCATAGCTTCAAAAGCCATGTGTCCAGGGGTATCGAGGAATGTAATTGACTTTGAACCTTTATCAAAGGGGACTGTGAAAGCACCGATTTTTTGGGTAATACCACCGTGTTCTGAAGCTGCAATACTAGACTTTCTAAGAGCATCTAATAGGGTAGTTTTCCCATGATCAACATGACCCATTATTGTTACGACAGGAGGTCGTAAAGGAGCATTTGCATGAGAAGAAGTGGATTTTTTAGGAGGAGGAGCGGAAGCGGAATCCGTATGTACTTTATAGCCATACTCTTCTGCGATTAAACTGGAATATTCAAAAGTAAGCAAGTAGCTAGGGGAGACGTTTTCAAAGCCAAGACGAGTCAAGTCGCGGACTAAACGTTGAGTGGGCACTTGCAGGTGGTTGGAGAGGGAGGAAACTGGAAGAACGGGAGGAATGAGCAGGGGACGAAGTTGTTTTTGTTTACGGGAAGCGGAAGATAAAGGAGCACGGTTTCGGTTTGTAGAAAGGGGAGATGAGTGAAACGAACGTGTGGAAAGATGGACAAAGGATGCAGATGCAATGGAGAAGGATTTTAATACCGATGGGTTTGCTAATGAAGGAGAGTAGGGAGAAATAGACCAAAAGAAACGGCTCCAAGTCTTGGACTTGGGCATGCAAATGGTGGAAAAGGAAGAAGCGTGTTTAGTGAAATTCATCTCGAGAATGCAATTAAAATACTGAAAGAAATGATTACATATATATCTAATAATACTACATATCCAAAATTCAACTAAGTAAGCAACAAACACGCGTGAAATCCAAAATTGGGGTTTTGTTTACAGTACAGGCGGACGGACGATGAGGGTCAGAATGTCGTTGAGGTTGGGGAATAGATTGTTACCTTAGCAGGAGAAACAAAGTGACAATCGCTGAAATAACCAAGTGTTCAAACGATGAAGTTGCTACCTAGTATATTCTTGTATAAATCCTCGTTAGATTTATACCTATTCTAGTATCGTAGTAAAAAATAATATCGCTTCTGTTTACAAAATAGATATTATGCGAAAGCGTTTTGGATGATGATTACAATGCAAACAAAGCATACGACATTGGTATTGAGGTTTTGAAAATTGGGGTTTTAAAAAATTTTCCTTGATACAATCGTGAGAAAAGGAGTCACGAACGTTGTATTGGTTTGTTTTCGATCCGTGAATCGTACAGTCTCATTTGTCTTTTATTGGTTTCGATACAGGACTTTTGAATACATTCTTGCACTTTTGCATTATAAAAAAAACCAAGAATTTGTCATTGTAATCCTCAATCGTCAGTCATACTGGGTAAGAGAGAAAGAAAGAAAATTTTATCAGATCATATGATGAAATGCAACAAAACAGACATTTTAAAAAAGTTTTACAGCCTCTTTTTTTTTTAACAAAAAAAGTTCAAAAAATAAAAACAGAAACAGAAAAAACTTAAAAAAAGAAATGTAGCGAAACTCACAAAACTCGTATTTTCCATCAAGTAGACTTGCTTTGACACCTCAAAGAACAATAAATAACAATAGAAAGAGAAAAGAAACGACACTCAAGAATCATACATAAAACGCAATTCACACAGAAAACATATTCTTTTGCTTTTTTTTGCTCCTTTTCCATTTTTCAATTTTTTTGTATTTTTTTGTTTACGCCGGACTATCTACGAGCTTATCAGATCTCGAGATTCGCGCAATCTCACTCCATTTTTTTTCCGGTATTTAACTCAAAAGTCGACAATCATTTGATAAACGTATAGTTTTTCAAAGTATTTATAGTACAAAGATCCTCGTCTACTTGCCTTCTTTACGAAACTTGTACCACATTCTTTTTTGTTTTTTGAGTTGGAAAACGCGGTTTGTCGTTGTTGAGGAATTGGTTTTACGCGTTTGCTTTGACTATACTTTCTTTGTTCCCGTTATAGAGTGTCTTGGGAGGAATTGGTTTTCGCACATAGGATCTGATATTTCTTTTCCGTATATTCCTATTTGATCTAGCTGTTAGTTCCAAGTGGGAATTTCACGTCGACAACTAGCTATCTTTTCTTGATTCGTGTTTTTGTTGTCGTTGTTGGTTTAAATACCGTTATTTACATTCTTTCTTGTTTTGTTTTAGAAAACCAATGGTTTCTTGTTTTCTTTTCTACTGTAAAGATCTTCGCCGGTTTCTTACACATTCTCAATTCTCCGATTTCTCTGTAAAATATATATATATATATTTATATATATAGACAACATCTTTTTTTTTTTTATATTTTTCTTTTTTCATTTTTCTTTTTATAAAGTTTTCTACCCTTTTCTGTACAATTCCCAATGGCGTCTGTTCCGCCTATTACTGAAACTATAATGGATAACAAAGCAATTACAAAAACTTATGAATTGCCGGCTCCTAAAAGTTTCCTTGAAAAATGCGCCCAAGCTATCCTGTCCCCCGGTAAACAATGTAATATCCGCTCGTCTGCTCCTACTCAACAAGTGTTTGAGGACGAAAAGTTTCTCCATAGTTCTTCTTCCCTGGAAGACAGTTGCTCAGACTATAAAGTCAAATATGACAACGACGGTACAATAGTGAAGCATGAAAACATTCGAGAGTACATTGTCCAGAAACGCCCGAACCTTGCGGGTCGTATTTTTGATCTGGTAACTCACATAGCCGGTACTAGTTTTGTTTTCATCCTTGCCATGACCATTCTTGTCGTTTGGGCCATCATTGGAGGTGTCTTCCATGCCCCGGATAGTTGGCAAATTGTTATGCAAGATGGCAGTTCCATTCAATGCTACGTATCTGATACTCTTCTAATGCGTCAACAACAAAATCACCACGACCATATGATTACTATAGTCGCCCAGCTGCGTTCTCGTTTACACACGGTACGGCGCCTAATTGGTCCTGTCCTCCAAGGTAAATCGGTCGCTTCGACACCACTTAAAGAACACGATTTACAAGATGATGTTGGCGATGCTCGTGAGCTGCCTGTCGAAAACTGGTTTGATCTTATTTGCAATTATGTAAGTCTCGTCGTAGGATCCGTCTATTTTTTCTTTATTTACTGGTGTGGAATATTCATTTGGATCGGCTTCGGCAAAATGCTAAAGTGGAGCGATGAATGGCAACTTTACATTAACACAGCTACGGCCGTAGAATTAACCTTTACTTCTGTCTTCCTTCAAAATATCCGTCATCGCCATATGAATTACATATCCCGTTGCGTCTCTTCCATTTTCCGCATGGATGCTGTCTTGGAAGAAACCATTCGTAGACGATCTGGAGATCGTGAAAAGAACCCTGTAATTGAAGTTGAAGCAGAAAAAGTCAAAATTGGATCCCGTATGATTGATTACTATGCCCACCTCGTTGGATCAGGCGTCGGTGCCATGATCAGTGCTGCTGTGTTTATAGTATGGATAGCCATAGGTAATACCATGCATTGGAATTCCAATTGGTGGTTAATTATCGGAACCTATACAGGTCTCATTGGATTTTTGGATGGATTTGCTCTTCGTAATGTTTACTTTCGCAAAAACAAACACATCAAGACACACCTCCAAACCTTAATCGATGAAGAATATTCCCTTTTCCAAACTCTTGGTCTTCCTCTTCCTCATAACGCTGAAACTCCATTGAACAAATCCCTAGCATATAAGCTCAGCGCTTTTATTGGACACATTTGCTCACAAGCTTACTCTGTTTACGCGTCTCTCATTGTCATCATCGGTTTGATCGTTGCCGCTGGTGCATTAAGATTCAATGAAACTGCTCAACTGTTTTGTAATACCCCTACCATGATTATTGAAGGCGCTTTACTGATTATCCTTATAGAGGCCCATAACTTTACAAATCTAAAAAATCGCATCAAGTTTCGTCAAATACATCTTCGACGCCTTGCACTCATAAAGGCTATTGTTGGTGATGACTATATCTCCAGCGAAAGTGTTTAATTTCCTTCTACCGTTGTTTATTTGTTTATTTTTAATTTTTCATTTTTCATTTAGTGTATGAACCCTTTTAATGTTTTGAAATGAACTACAGGAAGCAATTATGTAGTACATCAATCAATAATATTCTAGTAATCTTCTCAAGTAGGATATAAATCTAATTTTTTTAAAAACGAAAGGGATAAGTTCATAGTCTTTTTCCAATTCATCTAATTAACCATATGTTATTTTGTTCAAGATCCATGACCTCATTAAATCTATCTGTTTAATAATTTTATGTCAGTTTTTTATATGTAGCTATCAAGATTCCTGCTATCATGAGCAGCTCCCGTGGCCTAATGGCTAGGGCATTTGACTTCTAATCAAGGGACTGCGGGTTCGAGTCCCGCCGGGAGCT
>JARFMH010000058.1:0-47818 GCA_029532395.1 Schizosaccharomyces lindneri | reverse complement strand
AGCTCCCGTGGCCTAATGGCTAGGGCATTTGACTTCTAATCAAGGGACTGCGGGTTCGAGTCCCGCCGGGAGCTTTTTTTTAAATTCTTTTACCTTTTTGGTTTTTTATTTTAGTAATAAGTTTAAATGCAAAAACCAACTTTTCATTACGAGACTCATCAGGTTTGGTAATGTTTCTTTGTTGTGATCTGTGTGAAACCAACATTCTTTTTCATGCAACAAAAGCTTTACAAGCTCAAAAAATGAAGTATTTTTGCATCAGCCGGGAGTCGAACCCGGAGCGAATGCTTGGAAGGCATCCATGTTACCGCTACACCACTGATGCAGGTTACTTATGAGAGTAAGTATGCCAAATATGAACAACTCAACTCACCACTGATACCTCGCATTTACTAGGTCTACTTTGGAAAAAGAGTGGTTAAAAGACTCCATCAATAATCTAAAAATACTTGAATGACTTTTATTAGTTGTACCAATTTCTAATAGAATAAAAACGTAAAAATTTCATTAATTGGGATTCATGAAAATCATTAGTTTGGCAAGCTAGCTATAGCTTCATCAATTGACTTGGCCAAGATAGAAATCAGTGTATCAACTTCTTCCTTCGTGATAACATAAGGAGGGGCGACCATTAGATGATCTCCGTGAACACCATCAAAAGTGCCTGCGCCTGGATTAAGGAAAATTCCGTTTTTGATACCAACTTTGCTAATCAAAGCTCCAACTTTGTGCTTGGGGTCAAACCACTGTTTCGACTTTTTGTCTTTTACAAATTCTAGACCCCAGAATAAACCTCTACCGCGGATATCGCCCACATGAGGATGAGAGTCAAAAGTCTTATGAAGCTGTTCCTCCAAATATTTGCCGGTTGAAGCAGCCTTTTGAACAAGGTTTTCACGAATCATGATCTTTTGCACACCGACCGCTGCGCTGCAAGCTAATGGATGGGCTTGATAAGTGTGGAAATTTGATATTTGTGTGCCACTTTCCTCAAAAGCTTTGAAAACACGATGACCAACAAGGACGCTGGAAATGGGTTGGTAGCCGGCTGCTAGGGTCTTGGCATTAGTTTGAATATCCGGTGTAATGCCTTCTTGTTCCCAAGCATGGAAGGTTCCCGTTCGACCCAAACCACACATGACCTCATCAAGAATGAGAAGAATGCCAAACTTGTCACACAAGCGGCGAACTGCCTTAAAGTAGCCATCAACGGGTGGGGTACAACCGAGACCAGCTCCTGGAACGGTTTCGGCAATAAAAGCTGCAATTCGATTGGGACCGACGACCAAAAACTCGTCTTCAAGTTGCTTTTCCAAACGATACACATATTGTTCGTCTGTTTCGTTATCCTTCTTGTGGCGGTATGTGTAGCAAGGGTCCACAAATGATGTGACTTTAGGAAATACACCTTCGTAGGGAGCACGGCGAGCAGCCATTTTGCCAATGCCAAGAGCAAATAGTGTGTTTCCGTGGTAAGATTGTTTACGAGAAACAAAATGGGTTCGTTCATGTTCACCGCGGAGTTGCCAATATTGCAAAGCAAACTTGATAGCTGATTCCACGGCTTCCGATCCACTATTAGCAAAGTAAGCACGGGCAAAGACATCTGGATTTCTAGAAACGAGCATATGTGCTAATTCTTCAGCGGGTTCATTTGTGAAGGCCATGTTATGGACATAGCAAACCTTTTCCGCTTGATTTTTCATATGCTCAATCACTTCTCTGTTCCCGTGTCCAAGACTGGAAACAGCTGCACCACCAGTACCATCTAATATTTTTTTGTTGTCATCTGTATACACATAGACACCTTCGCCTCTCACAACCTTTGGAGGAACGGTAGTGGGAACAAGGTACAATAAATCATGGGCGGACATCTTAGAACTTATTTAGCGTTATGTTATTAATATTTCCTTTGGGTTGTATTGACTTGGATTTGAATTGAAAGAGTGTGAAACTGGAAAAAGGATGTCAAAAATGTTTATGCGTCTTTTGGATTTGTCAAAATTACCAAAATTCTTTCAATTAGAAATAAAATAGAGCTTTTGGGATCTTTAGGTCAAGTTCCAATTGCCAACCTTTATATATCACAACTCATAGAGCAAGATGTAATCATGACTGAATAACTCCACCAAGTTACATGCACTGATTATTGCATCCATACCTGCGACTCGGTTTTAGATAGTATCGTAACAGATTTCTATTTGCGTATTAGCGAATTCAATTCCATGGGCTTCAACAGACGACGACAAATACATATGTTGTGTCATTCCGCCCGATTCTTCTGAGGACATACGACCTGAGCTCACTTTGCCTTCGTATATTACCGTATTCGGACCATTACTTTTATAACTGAAGGATGGATTTCAAGAAAAGTCAGAAGAAAACTGAACGTAGAGTAGCGGCTTACAGGTCCTGACGAGGTGGTGCATTGTTAACAGTTAATTTGTCCAAGATATCAGCATATATATATATATATATCTATATATATTTGTAAGTGACTATATACTGATATAGAAAGTAAAGAATGGTGTCTCAAAACATGGTCTTTTAAACCTTTGTTGAAACACAAAAGGGTGGTTTGAATTTCATGCTCATAAGGCGAATACATCTTCCCTGTGAATATTGTAAGCATATTTACGAGCATATGCTAGTAAAATAAATTCCAATGTACCATAGATATGCTCTTATGTTACGAATATGCTTAAATAGTCATAACTCAGAAGAGGAAGGCGAAAAAATACCAGAAAGCCTTTTCGCTAGAAATTTTGTAAAAAATTTTTTTTTTCTTTAGCTTGGTAATTGTTTAAATGGTACTGGCATATATAGCCTGCTTTTCGTTTTCTCATTCATTGTGCGAGCAAGCTGCTACACATAGATTTAGTTTGGATAGCGTTCATTTGGACCTTGGTTTTTTGTTTTCGAAATTTTATTGATTCTCTTAAAGCATTGGATTTTTCCTCTATAGAAAGTCCTACTGTATCGAATTATCCTCAAACTGACTACGACTTTCTAATTCATCTCATCATTAACCATTAGGAATCAAAAGAGGAAAGCTTACAATCATTGAGGTAGTTGATAGATAGAAATTTTTCTTTTTTGTAAATCATTTTTTGCAATTGTCTCTTTTGACTCCATCATATAGTCTATCGCTTGCGTTTGTTCAAGTGTTGCGTCTCGTTTTATAAAAGTTTTGCAAAGTGCGTCTTACTTAACCATAACACATACATTAATTTATACATCTATTTATAGAAATCTCCAGTTCAACATGACTCAGGTTGTTCCTATCGTTTTAGTTACGGGCATCAACGGTTTTTTGGGATCCCATACAGTAGAAGCCTTACTATCTCATGGGTATCGAGTTCGTGGGACCCATCAGCACTCCCATGACCCTCAATGTCTTCTCCGAAACCGCCCTTCTTGGAATGGTAAGGTAGAAATGATTCACATTCCTGACCATCGAGTCCCAAATGCATACGATGAAGTTATTCAAGGTGTCGACTATGTAATTCATGTAGCCGCTGAAGTCCATTCAAATGGAGAAACTCCCGGTATCGATCCTCATCGTACTCTCGCTGTTAGTATCAAGGGCACAGAAAATGCTTTGAACGCTGCATTGAAAGAACCAAAGGTCAAGCGCTTTGTCTACATTTCATCCGATGCAGCAATGAAGGGACCAAAAAATTTTAACGGAGATGGCCATGTGTTTACCGAAAAAGATTGGAATCCTTTAGGCTTGCAGGATGCCGAAGCTTCCAATGATGAAGGTTTAAACTACACGGTATGTAAAAAGCTTGGCGAGCAGACCGTGCACAAATTCCACGCTACCCATAAACCCCATTTTCAGGTCATTGCTTTGAATCCTCCTCTCATTCTAGGACCAGTCTTTCATTTGGAATCCGTAAAGCATTTAAGTTTTTCAGCATGGTTCTTTTGGCAGCTAATCAACGGACGCTATGATAATGCCCCCAAGACAGAATTTTATAATTATGTTGATGTACGAGACTTGGCGCAAGCAGAAGTACTTTCACTCACTGCCGATACCAAGGAAGCTAGAGTCATTATTTGTGCTGGTGACCTCAACAATGACAAAATCGTAAATGCAATTATCCCCCATTTTCCTCAATTTCAAGAAAAGATTGCCAAACCAAATGGATTGCCCTCCACTTGCAATTATCAAATTGATGCTTCATTATCCAAGTATGCTCTTGGCCTCCAGTATCGTCCTCATGAAGAGACGTTTTACGATACTGCTGAATCTTTATACCGTCTTACTGGTCTTGTTGAATAATTTTAAATACGCTATTCCTTTACTAGATTTTTTAACCTTTTACTTTCTATCGTATCATTCTGTTTTATTATGACCGTATAGATTTATTGATTCAATTTCATTTTACACGTAACAAACATTAGCATTTTCCTAATTCAACGAGTATATAGAATATCATAAGGGAAGTAGTCGTAAACATAAACGGTATTATCTGGTAATAGAAAAATAAGGGAATCCATCAAGCAATTGCTTATTGTTTGGCAGGACCCTCAATAATCACTTTAATGACACCGTTCTCACCGCTAGCGGTTTTCTTGTAAGCATCTAAAGCATCCTCAAACTTGTATTTATGGGTAATTAGAGGTCTGAGCTTGACAAGACCACTCGATACCAAATATGCGGCTTGATCATAGCAGCCAGCACGATAACGAAAGCTTCCAAGAATGGTAAGTTCGTTGTTCACGATGTGATTGATAGGGAATTGAATAACAGGTTTACCGTTTCCAGCTTGAACAAAAGTAGAGCCTGGTTTCAAACACAAGACGGCAGTGTGGATACAAATCTCTACACCAGTAGCATCCACGGCAAAATCAAATTCACCATATTTGTCGACGATGGCATTTCGATAGCGTCGGGCATAGTCAGGTAATGACTCATTGGCATGAGTCTCAATAGGGGTGAACGGGTGGGCGCCAGCGTACTTTTGGGCAAATTCGACGCGAGAAGCAGAAGTATCGACTGCCACAATGTCAGAAGCACCATAAGCCTTAGCAACGGCCATCAACAAGAGACCGACGGCACCACATCCCATGACCAAAACGCGAGAGCCAGCGCGCAAGTTGGCTCGGCTACAACAATGGATGGCCACACTCAATGGCTCAAACATGGCAGCCTCATCCAACGCTACCTGAGGAGGAAGTTTTGTTAAGAAATCTTCGGGGGCGATAAAATGAGTGCGCAAAGTCCCGTCGTAAGGTGGAGTAGCAGCGAATTGCATGTGTGGGCATAAATTGTATCGACCTTCACGACAAAATTCACAGTGACGACAAATAATACCAGGCTCAACAGCAACATGATCGCCTGGCTTGACTGAACGAACACCTTTTCCGACTTCCACGACGATGCCGGCACTTTCGTGACCGAGAATCATGGGTTTTTTGAGGATAAAGTCGCCAATTCCACCCTGTTTCCAGTAATGGACATCGCTTCCGCAAATCCCTGTAGCCTTGATAGCCACTTTCACATCGTGATATCCATTCACCACATCATCTGGGCGCTCCTCGATCGCTGTATCCATTTGCTTGCGCAAGACGAATGCTTTTTGCGTAGCCATAATGTAAAACGAAAGCTAGATTTTAACCAAAAAGAAAACAAGAATCCAATGAGAATCAAGCAAGAGCGAAAGTAAAAAAAGTCACAGAAAACCAAAAGAAACAGAGATCAACCAAATACCTTTCCAACAATATCAAATTCGTTTCACAATACAATACGACTGACTGTCTAGTAAACCACGGATGTAGATTTAAAGCAAACACACACTGTTATAGGAAAAGCCAGGAAAACGAGAATGTCTTGTAATGAAATTTTTGTTCATTCTTATAGACCCATCTCCTTCTATTTATATTACGACATGTTCAAGTTTGCCTAATAAACGTAATGTTCATCATGTTACAAAAGTCCCCTCTCTGTTACGTTGGAAGAGTAAAATAAGGTAAGAGATTCTTTGGAATTCCAACCCAAAATTATCAAGTCCAAACCTACGTCTTTCTTCTTGGTGGAGAAATAAACCAAAGAATCCAACGGCGACAGGGTGACCATTTTCAAGGTTCAATTTATGCCGGAAGCGTTAGGCGTCATATGTGTCAAAATACCACTTCTCCTCTTTGCTCCAGTTTTGCTTTTCATCTATTTGTTTATGGGTGCATATTTAGGTAGAAATAGAACCCTCAGTGACAAGTTTGTCAAGCACAAAGGTTCAATCTTAGATACATCTAGTTTGGTGAATTACGCAAAACCGTGGAAAAAGTGGAGATTCTAAAGATTACTAGAAAAGGTATAAAAAGAAAGGATTCCGCTGTTGTATAGAAGACGTTGGAAGACTCTTTTTGGATAATCGTCTACTACCTACCTGTAAGACTATAACAGTAAGGAAAATCAAAAGAATGTAGAGAAATGCTGCATTAAAGAGGAATAACAGTAAATCATAAGAAAGATGGTTGAAATGTAGAAATGTGTTTGATCCAACAATTGTTGGCAATGCGTTTAAGCTAAAACTACATGGAAAGGTATTGGTTTTGTTTCGACCATGAACGATGATCTTTTTAAATTGTTAAATAAATTTTATTTGATCTCTAGTAAGTAAAAAAAAAGAAGAGAAAGAAAAAAAAAAAGACAGAACAAACCGTATCATTACTCTAGGTCATCCCTCAGTTCTATAAATAAAGGAAGGAATTCGAATAGACAAACAATAGAGGCGAAACACCTTCGTCCATTCGTTTTATTTTTGCATACTTTTACATTTAAGCATCAATCTTGAGGACAACCTTGCCAATGTGCTTTTGGCTCCATTGGTAGTAATAGGCTTCCTTGAGTTGGTCAAAGGGGAACACCTTGTCAACGACGGGATGAATATCGTTGGCTTCAATACAAGCGTTCATCTCCTTGAACATGTTGGCATGACCGACAAAGATACCACGAATAGTGGCATTCTTTTGGAGCATACTGCCAATCAAAGCAGTGACATTTGGACTAGGACCATCTTGAGCAACAAAACCAATGCTGCTAATCATTCCAGCTTGAGTCAAGACTTCCAAAGATTGACCCAAGGTCTTTTCACCACCGACTTCAACAACGTGATGATAACCAACGCCGCCGGTAACTTCTAAAGCGGGCTTGGCCCATTCGGGGGTTTGTTTGTAGTTGATCAAGTGAGTAGCACCCAACTTCTTGGCAACTTGCAACTTCTCGTCGGAAGAAGAAAGGACGGTAGCGCGAGCACCGGTGGCCACGGCGAATTGAAGAGCAAAGATGGAAACACCACCAGTTCCTTGAATCAAGACGTTTTGACCGGGCTTCAATTGTTGTTCCTTGGCTCCAAAGAGAGCGTTCCAGGCAGTCAAGGCGGCACAAGGTAAAGTGGATGCTTCTTCATCGCTCAAGTTTTTGGGGGCGTGAACCAATCCTTGAGCGGGAAAAACACCAACTTGACGGAAGGCACCGTCGTATGTACCACCCAATGCTCCATACAAAGCATGTTCTGTGGGTCTGCCATCAATATAATCAGTGAAAAAGCATCCAATCACCTTGTCACCAGGCTTGAATCCCTTAACATCTTCACCAATTTTTTCAACAATACCGACGCCATCAGAACCTGGGACCACGGGGAACTCCAAGGGAAGAGGGTACAATCCCTTGGTGATAACCAAGTCTCTGTAGTTGAGGGAGGCAGCTTTCAAGTTAACTTGTACCTCATTGGGCTTGAGAGTTTGTACGGGCTTGGCTTCTTGAACCTTTAATTGATCAAAGCCGCTCTTAGCATCGTTAACAACGTATTGCAATGGCATTGTGACAAAAGATTGATGTCCAGTTTAATACAAATCTAATATTCCAAATACCAAATGAGGTGTTTGATAAAGGCAATGATACGAAAATGTGTGTTAAGTATTTATACGATGGCAAATTCTGAAAATTTTTTTATTTGCTTACATAACACCATGTTCGGTTAGTTCCTTCTATTTAGACATCCGCATTCGCTCGCCTTTCATCGTTCCGAATTTTTTTCTTCGAATCCGATCGAATGCCTGCAAAGCTCATTCTGACTCTGTATAAGGTGGTGATGTATGAACGCCCGAAGGGAATGTAATAATGATTCTATATTACTTTTGATCAGTCTATAGTTGAAACGACTATAAATTCGTTTGACACGTAATACTCTTTTGTTTACGTTTCTTGATGTTGTTGGTACCTACTCTTCTTTACTAAAATAGAAGTAAACGCATATGAAGTACACAAGAACGAGCGAGCAACATTGGTCTCTAGATACGTTTACTCTTCTTTGATTTGATTCAATTTTTAAACAAAAAAACAAACAAGTCAACAATCCATTCTTTTATGGACGAAACATCTCTTACATTTGCGAAATCCCTGTAGACTAATAGAAGCTAAAACCTGGTCGCTCGTATCGTAAAGAATTAAGCTAGTAATATAAATAAGAATTGATTTTTTCAAGATATTATAAAACTGTTACAAAATAGACAAAAGTTTATATTGGACTTTCAATTTTCAATTTTCAAATGAAAGGAAATAATTAGTACGATGGAAGTACAGTATCACATCTCTTTAGTACATTTAACAAATGTGTAAGATATAACCAAGACAAGTTTACTTTGTTCTCTGCAAGTTTTGTTTGGCACTGTAGACTTGACAGACACTCACTTTACAACTATGGCCTAGACGAAAATTTGTAATAAGACTCTATCTTTATGGATAAATTTCAGGCCCTAATAATTTCATGCCAATGAAACTATTAGCCTGATGAAGAGAAACCCTTATTAAAACGAAACAGACTACTACACCCTCCCCACATATAGGTAAATCCATTCTTTACTCATACAACACTCTTATGTATGTATATATGCGTAGTCCTCTTCTTATGTTATACGATATAAACACTAGATCCTCTTTATTTTTACATGTTCTAATTTGCACAAGTGATATCCAATCTATTGATTCCTTATGAAATACGAATATGAAATCCATTAATTTTTCTTGGTCGCTTCGACATTTTCTTCTTGATACTTCAAGAAGTTCTCCTTGAACAAGTTGGCATCTAAAAAACCAGTTAATATCTCAGACTTCTTTCTTACAAATAATACTTACTTTCAGAATTAGCAAAACGGATAGCAAATGTCTCGGGAGAAGGTTCACCTTCACTAACATCAGCAGCGACGGTCCAAACCCAGCTACGGTCGCTACCAACATTGGGAGTCAATTTCATTTCAGGCATAACTAGTACAAGTTTGTTAGTTTAGTTTCAATGCTTCAGCTCAAGGTCAAGCAAAATAAAAAACAAATGTTCATTTTTGCTTTTGATCATGTGTACTTACGCAAGTGATTGGCACAAACTTTATAGGTCTTGTCACGACGCATAACCAAACGAGTTTTGCCGCTTTGCTTATGTTTTAAAAGACGGGCATCACCAGTACCACGCTCCTTCCATTCGCTAGCATCCTTGTTGAAACGGAAGAGCTTAGCACGCATCTTAAAAACAACTTCTTCATCTTCTTCATTAGTTTTGGTCTCAACGGCATTCAACTTGACAATGGGTTCGAAGTGGACCTCTGGAGAAGCAGGCTCAGCATCTTCCTCTCCTTCTCCAGCTTTGTTTTCCTCTTTAGGAGTAGATTCAGACTTTTCATCTTTTTTCTCACCACTGTCACCAAAGACAGCTTTAGCTTCTTCAGTTTGCTTGGCAGCAACTTCTTCAGAGCCAAAAGAAGACTTGTTCTCTTCTTTTGTAGTGTCTTGAACCTTCTTATCTTGCTCGGCAGACATTGTAGGTATTATGCTGATGGTAAGTGTCCTTCTCCACCAGAAGTTCTCTTTATTATAGAAGCTTGGAAAACATTCCCTGTACCTCTATACAATTATACTATATTACTATTGTATAAAATGTTGTTGCTGCATTAGAGGTTTGAATTTAGAAAAAGAACACCGTTTTTGATTCGAATAAACCTATTTTCTAATGCTTGATATGCTTGAACTAATCATTCTGAAACTTGACATAAAGTGCACATAGCCAGCAACAGAAAACTCATTCATCGCGTCTCAGGCATTCATATATGAGCGAACTTATTTAATTAACATCTATGACTTGTCAATTTGAGGAAATTTCTTTCAGGCCATTGCATGAAATTTTATTGTTGTTATAAAAAAAAAAAAGAACACTAGACGTAAAGATAATCATAGATACTAAATCAACTAAGCGTCTAGGACTCAATTGCCTGGCATTTATACGCTTGGCATATAGATAGTTTTGGATTTTCAACTGGGGATAGATGTTACAACCAAACCTGGGCGGACTTTAGAACTTTTACCCTACAAGATATTGAGCGAAGCAAAGTCACAAACCATAGAGGCAATACTTCAACCTGTTTCTCATACTGATGATTATAAGGGTCCATCACCGACAAGCTTTGCCCACTGACGGAAACAACCACCTTCAGCAAACTCGACTTCTGGGAATTCTGATAGACATTCACAATTACAACCAAGGTCCTGGCCACAATGATAAATATCCGAATGTCGGTATCCAAAATCGCGAAAATAATGTACTTCGGTTTCTTTTAAGAAAAGGCCTGCTGCTAAAGAATGGAATGGCGCATCACCCCACTGTTTATTTGTCAGTACATCTCTTTACAAGAAAAAGAAAAACTTACTCTTTCAGTCCAAAAGCCCCCAGTTTTATCCATCTTTTGAAAAAAGTCTTCGTATAGATCATTGCGGAAGAAATCAAAGTTAGCAATTTCAAAATTGCTCCAAAAATGACACATATTATATGATTCTCCGTCCATGTTGGAATTTTCTTCAGAGTATAAAGTCTTTAGTTTTGCATCCAATTGAGACTTCAGTGGTGTTTGAGCATCCCCATTGTTCACATCCACTAATTCATTGTCTGACATATCTTCAGGCTCTGATGATTCTAAGAAAAAATTCCACAATCCCGAGTTTAATTGCTTTGATCGACGATAGGCAGATGAGTATCGAAATAAGCTGGGAACAGTGTCCTCTAGTTCTTTGATTGCAATAACAAAACCATATACCTTTCCATTATTCTGCATATAATAGAATGGGTCATACGGTATATCACAAGTAAAAGTCACATCCGGTTCTACACGCCAATACCATTGGTATTTCAGTAAAAGAGGGTGCTTATAAAAAAAGCTATTTTTTAGTTAGTGAAAATTCATTTTTAGAGACTTACCCCGAGAAAAATCGACACATGTGATGATAGCTTTCTGCGTCTCCATACATAATACCCCTGTCTCCTTGGTCTGCTATGGCCTCTTGATACACTGAGGCATCAACATTACTAGGAAAACCAAACATTTCGTTGTCAATTTCGCCAAACTCAATTTCTGCTGCAGTATGTTTGCGAACTGTGTCCATAAATGTTTGATCAAACGGATCATTGTTCAAGAAAGTGTACGGATAATTAAAATGGCGATTAAAATGCTTTTCCAAAGATTTTATAGAAGAAACAACACCTTCAAGGTCGGAATTTCTAGCCAGAATTACAAAAGTTGCATTCATCCTAGGATGCATTTGAGCCTCTAATGCAACATTCTTACATCCTTTTGAAAACATAGGATCAAGTTTATCGTCAATTCTCTCCAATGGTGGATGTGAAATTGTATACGTAACATGTCGAAAACCCATCCACAATGTTAAGAGTGTTAGACACAGGATAGGGACCATCACAATGACTGCTGGGATAACAAATGTTCTGCTTCCTAACCTTCGACGGAAAAGGAACCTTGGCTTTTGAAAACTCCTCGAAGAGTACAGATTTCTATCCCAGCCGAACATCTTTGCTTTGGTAGCGATTAGTTCAATTACTTTTTAGAAAAATACCCTGGTGCCAAAATGTAAACAAACAAACCATGTCACTCACACTCATAATAAAACATAAAACAAAATAATGATTGCAACTTCGATATAAATTAAAAGTTTATTAATTTATACCAGTTGAATAGATAAGTATTGAGGTTGCAGAAAATGTACTAATAAACGAAAACAAAAATAATAAATACAAAAAATAAACATCAGAAGCAATTGAGGGGTTTTTTAAATACAAACTGTATCCTGAATTCTCCAATATACATAAGACTTTCGTTCTTTAATCCTTTTATATTAAGGCGTGCTAGCTGATTTAGGCAACCTTAAGGATAGAGTCATTGCTTTTTTTTTAATTAAATATTCCTTTTTTTGTTGAGGTAATGAAAGTAGCACTGGAATACGTATAATAGATCCTGAGAGCCTTAACCTTCAGAGAACAAAGAATAACCAAAAAAATATCCGTAAGACATAGGAGTTTATACATGCTTTCTGTCTCTAACAATGTAATAAGACTGATTTCAATCATGATCCAACGAATCCCCGAGATTACCATCTGAAACAAAATTTAATTTGGATTGGAATTTATTGCATAAAACATTCGTAGCATCCGTTTCAGAATTCATGCCCTCTGGATATGTTTTGCTTGGATCTGCAACATTTCTAGAGTATAAACCACTATCTGTTGGATCCATGCAATTAACCTTCACAGACTGTATTTTATTCTCTCGAAAAAGTTTGTCATAAGAAGGTTTCATAGTCTTTTCTGCGGTAAAGGTAAAACTGGGGTTTTTCGGCAATGACTTAATTTCGTTCTTTTGTTCTTCAAAACGGCATTTTGGTGATTTATTTGATTGTTGATCAAACGGAATATCGAATGGATTGCTATGGAATGAAAACGCAAAAGTATTAGAAAATGACAGACCCTCTTTATGCATTGAAACATTTTCATAACTCTTCGTACTCTTTTTAAAGGAATCTGGCAAGGTATCAGATGAAGGAGAACAATAATCCTCTTCGTTAGAACGAAATTTCGTAGTCTCTGAGTTTTTATCATTCACTTTGTAAGATCGAGTAACAGGTCCTTCAAAATTTAAGTCCGACTTCGATTGCAAGAGGTCAGGCTTTAGGGACTCTAGATTCAATCGAGTTTTGCTATGATCGAAATGAAAAAAAAAGGTAGATGCATCAAAGTCCTTAGCGACCTTCGTAGGATCAGGTTTTCTTTCTGGAAGGGGGATTTCGTATTTCAAGCGACAGTCTAGTTCTTTTTTTCGGACAAATTTAGGTACATTAATCTTTCGACTTTCTTTCATAGTTGAATGTTGTTTAGTACGAATGCCAATACCTGACTGAGGATCGTACTTAGAAAATATTTTACCATTAAGTAAATACTCTGAATCTTTAAATGTTTCGTCGTTCTTATGACGCTGTTTGTCATGTTTGGGGTTCTCATAACTTTGTTTAAAATCTTCTTTGCATTGGCGATTCTTAGTTGCCTCACGATACGCTGCATAAGCACTAGTTTTTCGACTAGAAAATGAACTATAGAAAGAAGAACTTGACCTAAAACTTCTTGGAGCCTTAGTATGGCGGGACGAATCGTATACTCGTCGTTTCGATACGTCTGATAAAACATCATAAGCGGTTTGTACTTCTTGAAATTTCTTAGAAGCCGTCGTTTCTTTTCCATAATTTCGGTCCGGGTGATATTTTAGAGCAAATGCTAGGTATTGTTTACGGATTTCTTGCACCGTTGCATTTTTTGATACATTTCTTCCTCAGAATTAGTAAAGGAAGTAAATATCATTGAAATGTACTTACAGAATGTAATAATAATCTGCTTTCGTATCGAGTTTAGTTTTTGAGGACATGAGAGGAACAGACAATGCAGATACCCACACTCAATGTAGAAGCTGCTATGCGAATAAAGTAATCAATGGCAAAATTTGCCAACTAGTGACTTAGTTTCGTAAAGTATTCAGCCGATGCAAAATGTTAGAAAATTAACTAGTTCAAATGCCTGACTGTTCAACTTTGATTTACATTCTGGTTAAACTCAGTAGTCTTCTATTATTATAAAAAAAAAAAAAAAAAACTCAGAAATTCAAACGACTGAAAAATAATGTGGAAATATCCTTGACATTTACGCGTTACAGTATTTGTTAGCATTCCACGAGTACGTCCGAGAGCTCGACAAAAACATCCTATCCGAATATCGTATTACTGGATTACCATTCTTTAAATAATTACAATTATTACTATCTCGGTAAGGAGCGACAGCCGTTTGGCAGAGTTAACAGTTTTACACCATTTTATTTTACTCTAGTAGCATCTATACCTAGCAAAAAAACCCTTAATAAGACTTACAGGAAGTAAATTAATATAAGATTAAGGTTTGCAACGTTCAGTAAAACGAGGGAATAAGCAGCATTCGCGAACGGTATAGCGATCACATAACCATGCAAGGAAACGTTCCAGTCCCAAACCGAAACCACCATGTTCTGTAGTACCATATTTGCGTTGTTCAGTGAACCAATAGTAAGGAGTTGGATCAATACCCTCACGTTTGTAAGCAGCTAAAAGTTCGTCCATGTCGAAAATCCTCATACTACCACCAACAATTTCACCAACGTTAGGCATCAAACAATCAACACTTTCAGTAAGGTCAGGACGTTCTTTAACGCGTTGCATGTAAAACGATTTGATTTCAACAGGGAAATGAGTGAGGAAAATAGGACGGTTAATTTGGTCGGTCATCTTACGCTCGGCAGCTTCAGCAATGTCATCACCAAACTTATGCTGTTCACCTTCGGATGTCAGAATGTTGTGTTCGTTTAGGTATTTGATAGCATCCTCATAGGTAAGGCGCATAAAAGGTCTAGAGGGCTTCTCGAAGCTAGGGTTCAATTGTTTAATCAAAGGAGCGGCAACTGGATCATCGAGAACGCGATAAATAGTCTGACAGATAAATTCTTCAAGAAGTTCTAAATATTCTTGGAAGTTAAGGAAAGGCATTTCAGCCTCAACGTGAGTAAATTCGGAAAGATGGCGTCTAGTAAGAGACTTTTCAGCACGGAAACTTTCTTGAACGCAGTAAACATTACCCAAGGCAGGCATAGCAGCTTCTAGATACAACTGACTGGATTGAGTCAAATAGGCATCCTGACCATAATAGTTAAATTTGAATAAAGTAGCACCACCTTCAACCTGGGTCTGAACCATGCAAGGAGGAGTAACCTCAGTCATACGGAGATCCTCAAAAGTGTCACGCATAGCGCGTAAAACGCGAGCACGAACTTTAAGAACGGCAGAAGCAGTTTCACCACGAATAACAAGATGACGCTGATCAAGCAAGTAAGAAGGCTCGGCTTCAGCGTTCAAACGGTTTGTAAAGGCTTCCTCACCAGTAGGAGCGGCATGAAGGATTTGATAATAATCGACAACGAGTTCATGGTTACCAGGAGCGGATTTTCCTTCAGGTAATTCCTTAATGACACCATACAAAGAGATTGTAGACTCAGGACCCAAGTTTATGAAGTCATAAGAAGCCTTTTCGCAGACTTTGTCGGCCAAAACGGATTGCAAGAAACCAGTACCATCACGTAAAACAACAAAAATAATTCCTTTTTGGTTACGCATACGGTGAACCCAGCCGTTAACAACAACACGCTTCTCGCGATATTGGGTGCTGTCGGTAATCAAAATTTTTTCGGCCTTAGGAGCACCCTTGGGCTCTTCTAAAACAATTTTAGAAGCAGCCTCCAATCTTTTAGCCTCGGCCTCCTTAGAAGCAGCAGCCTTACTAGCGGCTAACTTCTCATTTTCGGCAGCTTTGGCCTTCTTACGAGCAGCTTGCTCAACTCCCTTCTTGGCCTTCTTCAAAGCATTGGTACCAATAGGCTCATATTGAGAAGAAGAATCTTTACGAATCATGATGGTATAGTTTTCATCAATCTCTAAGGCATGGATGGCAGTCTTGAAAGGCTCACCTTCTGTTCCTTTACCAGCTTCATCATTGCCGGAACTTTCGTCGACAAACACAGTAGCTTCTGGTTTAAGCTTCATTTCCGCCATATCCTTTTCAACACCAGACATTATAGGTGAACTAAAGGTATATTTGTGGTTGGTTTTTTTTTAGTTCTGTTTTCCTTTCATCGGTCTTATCTGTCCGCAAAAGGCCGATACTTGTATAATAATAACAAGCCCATAATACAAACGAGTTCTTTCCTACATAATGTAAATAACAAAAGTCTTTAATACAGAACAAGCTTGTTACGTTTAGAGGAGGGAATTATAAGTTTATTCAAAAATAAGAGTCTTCAAATTGGAAAACTCAAGTGATCTGACTAAAGAAATCGATTTATCATGGTTTCATTAGTTAATCGGGTCGCTGGACTATGAAAATACTTGCCAGAAACTCACTAACTAGAATCCTAGTTTTCTTTAAGGAACGGTTTCAACACATTAATCTCATACACTCACCTGTGTAAACCATACAGTATGAAAGTCTAAATGTGACACTAACTTGCTCATTGCTAAAAGTAATCAATAATATTATATAACAAGAGTATACACAGTTATAATATGTTTTGAATTCAATGGGTTTGCATTATCAAGCATTTTCGAAGAAAGTCAAGAAAGTTTTGTTCATGATTACTCACTCGATCTTTCATTACATTGTATATCAATGATGGTAGGATTTTAATGGTTGCTGTATTAAAAAAAAAAAAAAGAAAACTGATTGTCTTAAAAAAGGAAACGATGATCAGTAGATATGCTTTGCCAATTTGGATACCACTTACGAGGAGAAGGTGACAGGTTTCTTAGCTTAATGACTAAACAAATCAAGTTTTGAATACAAACTCATCTCACAGAGTTGTTGTGAGTGCACTTAAAAGAGCAAGGCGTATTCCATTGATGTTCTATGGGAAACAGCATGCATCTAATGAAGGAAGAAAAACTAAAAATGGCTTTTAAGATTGAAAACCTAAGAACATTTTTGCACATTGATGATAAAAGCAACAACGTAGACATAAGCCAAGAAGAAGAAAAAGGAGAGAAGCTTTTTACCTTAATTTATGTTTAAGGAAAGAGGAAAAACCCAGTTGTCCATCAAACACCCATATTGGGTTCAACATCGATTATTATACAGCAAGAAAATTTGGTATGTGTTGAAAGATTGTAGAAATCAGCAAACGTCTTACCTTCTTTTCAGCGTGAAAAAAATAAATAGTAGTGAAGAGAAAGGAGCAGTTAATAAAAGAAGAGGGCAAGATGAATTATTTGCATTTAAAGTCCACCCAAACGAGGAGCGATGTTATTGTCTTCAGAGTCCCAGTTTAGGTAGCGATGATCTGCCAGTTTTCTAGGTCGGATGAAGTGTCGCAATGTAAATAATGTACCTAAAACTACACTTACAACACTCACCACAATATAAGCAATTCCGAGGAAAGGATTTTTACCACCTAAAACCGAGCGAGTACTAAGTACAATAGACTTGGTTCCATCGTAATCTTTGACAGGAAAATGAAGCCCAATATCTAGTTCATATGTACCTGGACTTAAGTGGTCTTTGTCGTTGCGTCGAGCGAGTTTGCTGAATGTTGGTAATCCGGCGGTTCTCATCCACACTTGTAATTCTTCCATGGTAGATAAATCAGGCATATTCTCAGCTGTGTATCCGTTAGGGTATCTCAAAACCCAGTTTGGAGGAGGCACAACATCACTTGGATTGTACTGCGTTTTCTTAAAGCGACTAGCATCAGATGCCCAAGCAATATTCTTTGAGTTAAGTTGATAAAAGTCTTTTATTTCCTCGTTAACAACGCGATTTAACATTGAAAAAGTATCGTTAAATAACGAATTGGCAATCAAGCCACAAGGATAGTACGGTTTTCCTTCTTCATTCGCCTCTAACGGATAGCACCCGGAAGATTTTACATCTTCTGCATTCTGAACATATCCACGAATTTGTTTTTCATCCAAGCTCTTTGCATAACGGCGATGATTTTGATAAAAGTTGGTTAAGCGATAATAAAGAAAAATGGGCGCTTTCATTACAGATGGAACATGAAAGCGAACCTTGCAAACTTTGATATCCAGGTTTAAATCATTGTCGTGGGTGGTTGACAATTTCCATGATGGTGTTGGACTTTTTGCTTTCGCTACAAAGGAATAGTCAAAAGCTGCTTTATATTTTTTCGAAGGAATCTCTGTGAACGTATCATATTTAGCCAAATTCTCACAATCAGTATAATCCACGACCAATTCTTGCACGGTAGAACTCGCATATAATAGGCCGCCTCCTAATGGACCAAAAATGATACCCAAAATGAAAAACAAAGGAAGCACCGTTTTGGGGGTTAATAGAGGCTGCCATGATTTAATTCTCTGCTGACGAAACGAGGTATTTGGACTAAATTCCGTTAGTGGTTATTTTATAAAAAGACCGCTCACAAGCCATTCTTACTTACGGTGCACGAGATTTCTTGTTAGTTTGATCAGCAGAATGATCAATATTATTCTCTTCTACAGAATCCGACATAACGCCTTCTCCAAAAATGAATAAAACCCCGTATACAATTCGCAGGAATCTCTCCGGTTCACGATTTCAGAATAAAAACCTCAAGCCAAAACAAATATTGAGCCCTTTGAATGAATATAAAAAAGAAACCCTCTGAAATTGTCAATTTTATCAGGAGTACACACTGAACAATGCCTTTTAGAAATATGGTTCTTGTTACCAACTTTGTCCTAGTAAACAGAGTGGAACTGACATTTAGTGTACTGTCTTCTGTTTCCTTAAAACCCCTTTCAATTTAGAAGCGTGGATGCTAATATGGGTTTACGTATACTAACGAAAAGTACACTGGTAAACAATTGAGCAGAAAAGGAAATTGGCATTGTAGCAATTTGAGCTTTAATTTTTGAACTGTTAAATTGATTTCTTTATATAAAGTCTTTTAGATATCAGTTCAGACGTATTTCCCACCTTCAGAGAGCTGTAAGAATGACATCTGCTGACAGAAGTTTGCCTAAACCGATATGATCAAAAAAAAATTAGCATTATGTTTATCACTTGACCAATTTTAGCAAATTATTGTATGCTTTATACTATTTGATATCGATGTTGCTTTTACCGTAATGGCGGGTTTAGAATCCAAGGCTTAAAAGCTATCCTTTACCAAGCGGACTACTTTAACTAATATCAAAGGTTTGTCTTTCAAAGACTTTTATAATATTCTTTTTTACAAATTGAGTGTTAACATTACCTTCTTTAAGGATCGCTAGTCTTTCAATTTAACATTCAAGACGAGATCCATCCGACGTATTGTCTACCGACAGCTGGTTTCTAACAGTATTCTATTCTCTTTGGCAATTAATAAGTACGGAACATTTTTCTTTGAGAGCAATGACTGAGTACACTTCGTCTACCCCAAGACGTTCTACACGGCTGAATTCTAAGGATGCTGTCGAACCTCAACCTATACAAGAAAAAGAACAGAATTCAAATCAAGTTATTAATGTAGGTGATTTCATTCCGGATCTTACTCTTCTGAACCAAGACGAAATCCCAGTAAGTCTTTCAGAACTGGCAAAATCACGTGGGATTGTCATCTTTGCATATCCCAAGGCCAGTACACCAGGATGTACAAAGCAAGGTTGTGGATTCCGTGACAATTATCCCCAGATTCAGGCTGCCGATTATGAAGTATTCGGCCTGTCCTTTGATTCTTGTAAGTCTCAAAAGAGTTTTCAAACAAAGCAAAACTTTCCTTACGACTTGCTCTCTGATCCTGAAGGTGTTTTAATTGAACGTCTTGGCGCTAAGAAACCGGATGGAAAATTGTTCCGTAGCCATTGGATCTTCGAGAAGGGTACAGGAAAGTGTCTTGTTAAGGAAATTGAAATATCCCCTCTCGACAGCGTTGATAAAGCTTTCCAGGTAATCACTGGTACCAATGCTTAAAGCTGAACCCTGCTATGATTTTTAGAATCGCTTTGCCTACAGGTTAATTTTACGGCTGATGAATGTCCAAAGACATGTTATATGGATATATTGTATCCCATATATTATACGATACCAATTTACGTTGTAATTTAAAAGGCTTGTAGAACTTTTCGTTTCAACAATAATTGGGACTATTTTTGTTTATTTGAACATTATTCCTTCAGTAGATGAAATTGTAGTCAAGTTTATAATCCTCACATTGAGGTGTGCATTTGGTCCTTTAACATGAAAATGTCTTTTGAAGTATTTGGTATTAAAATCGCAAACTTACATTTTGTAGTCTACTACAACGCTTTTCGCTGTTAAATACCTCTCAAACAAAAGCTAAAAGAGTAGAAACGAGCTTTGTAACTGTACTTCCGCAAAGCTAAATATTGAAGTTACTGACGCCGTACATAAAAGAAGTATTATTTGACCTTGGAAGTTATAAATTACCAATGATATAAATAATATCTCTTACTGATAGTCGCAGTTTGTCTTGTTCGCCATACAAGCTGATTTTGTCAATCCCACTATTTGCATTTATGCAATCGTGAAATTTGAAAGCTTCCTCTGATTTTAGCATATTGATGCTCCTTGTCTATGTCTTATCGTTTTTTGTGAAGCAATCAATCAGTATACTTATTTCTTAGACAAAAACCACTGCTTAGCGAACCCCATAGGATTTATTTATGTAGTATCCATTACAATTTCCTGAAGATACACAATTTCCATCTATTTCCATTCAACAAGCTTAAGCTAAAGATTGACTGAATGCTTGAATCCGCTCTTTACCACCGATTACAAGAAATAGCTTATCATTCACGGAATTGTTGAGCCATAGAATATCAAAGTCGTCATTCCCAGTAAGATTGTTTTTTGAATTCAATGGTCCAGAAAGCGGAGACAAACTATCATCCTGACCATATACATAGATATTGCCAACTGCACTTATGACAGCTAGTCGTGAATCATGAGAAACGAATGAAATTCCAGTCAAAGCAAAGTTATCTACACTTTTTTCGCATATACATTCTTTTTTCTTTAGATCGTGGACTCGAAGAATACCATTCTCATGTAGTGAATAAAGGCGAGAATTGGATTCCTGTTTAGTAGCAATTCTATTAACTCGATCTTTGACGGCAGGATCTCCCAGAGTTGAATTACCCGCTATAAGAAATTCATCAACCTGATTCTGAGTCTCTACCTCATAAATGCGAACAAAACCATCGTTCCAAGCAATTGCTAATTGATCATCAACAAGACACATAGATAATGGTTGCTTGTTGAGTTCTTTAATATAGAACAATTGCTCTCCGGTATATTTCCAGCCACGAACCGTACTATCAGATGATAGGGACAAAAGAATTGGGTTCTTTTCTTTTCTCTCTAAACATAGTAATTCCCATACACAATCTTCATGACCCATAAACACGGTAGCTTCTGTCACAGGGATAGAAGACGGCTCGTTTGACGAGATAGCAGGCAATTTCCAGCATCGAATCGTTCCATCGTGACCTCCGCTAAAAATATGATGAGTAGCTTTGGGTATGCATAAACTCAAGACCGGACCTTTGTGACCATAAAAAGTTAAGTGTGGAGATAATTCACTCACAACACGCTCAGACGGCTTTTCACAAAGTGTCCATATATATATTATCCCATCATCGGTACCGGTAGCAAAACTAGGCGTGCTTCCTGGTAAAGGTTCATGCGCAACACAGCGAGTAATTTCGGCAGAGTTAATAACCTCATACGACAGTTTCCAACTATCATGTTTTTTTAAAGATTTTTCATTAAAATGAAACTCCTCATTAATATCTAATTGATTCATGGCATCTTGACTAGCATTCAAAGCATCCGATAACGGGGTATTACTAGAAGAGCGTTTGATAACCTTTGGTGTTTTAGCAGAATACGAGTCACCTGAAGAGGGAGGAGCTGGATTCATTATTTCATCTTCGAGTAAGTCATCACTAATCATATCGTCAGACAAAGGCTTTGTACTATTATCATTCAGCGTGAAATCTTCATCAGTAGCATCATTCAAGACCATCTCCTTTTTTAAATAAGAGTCCTGTACATTATTTTCTGGATCGAAAGTACTCAGATTCTTTTCCTGTACATCAGGAAGTGTCTGCTCTTGCAGAGTGTTCCAGCGAATATTTGGTTGTAAGTTAGTCAAATAGACAACTTCTTGGAGAGATCTAAATGTAACGTCAGCATCATAAAAAAAATCTACTACCTTACTTTTTAATGAAATCTCTGCTTTTGCGCAAGCATGCATCAGACTTGACTTCAGTAGAGCCAGTAACATTTAAATCTGGCGTGAGAGGATAGAACTCGTCCATTGGAGTCGTTTTGTTGTTATATACTCGATTTAAAGCCTTTTCTAACATTTGGTTTCGTCTATCCTGAAAAGTACTCGATTGTTCCAACCTTGCTTTTTCTCGTTCAAGATTAGCAATTCGAAGCTAATTGTTAATAAACATCTTTTCATATATATATATATACCTTAAGTTCTGCCTTCTCAATTTCCCAAAGATTTTTGTCTCTTTCATTTTTGAACGCTTCATATTGTAAATATTGAATGACACCTTGCAAGGTGTATATATTAGGATTTCTGTCCTCTAAACTTTCATCCTGACGCTTAAATGGATGAAGGGATTTCATAATAAAACTTTTGATAGGTATTGCAGGCTATTGTACCCGTTGTATATTTTCTGAATTACTCGGCGGTAAGCAAATTGAAGGGAAGTTGTTTAACACGGTATGAACATATAGATTACTGAAATAGCACTAAGGTAATTTTTAACTAAATGAAAGAAATACAAAAATATTATAATCCTCAGTGTGTTTATATGTACATTTATAATGATGTTATCAAAAAAGGTTAGTATACTGGTGGAAATTGCTTAAAGTAAATCAAAATCCCCAAATGGGTACTCTAAAAGTAACTTATATTCCTATCGAAAAACGAATTATTGCAGATATGCTGTGAACCGTATTTTCTCAATTGACAAAACGAGTGTAAAGAGTTATCTTAATATACAATATGATCAGTCATTAAAAAGACAATTTATATAACATTAACGCTTTTTTAAAGTTACGGGTTTTATTTCCCTCGATAAGTAGGAACGCTGGAGAGCCATCAGGGAAACCTTGTCATGAATTTTCCTCTGTCGTTTAAGAAGCAGACAAGCATCATTGGTTTCTATAGTTTTTCTACCTGCATGGTCCGCATATGCCGATAGATCTTCTGTAACTTGTTTGAAGAAAGCTTCTGATACTGATGATAGTTCTTCAATGACACTTGATGAAACGCTTTTTCTTGAATACGCGTTTGCTAATTTTCGTAAGTTCGAATCCGGTAAAGTTTTTGAAGATGCTTTACGGGATTTTTGCTTCGGCTTCTTGAAACCATCTTTATCAAGTAAGGATATATTCTCGTCATTAGTACCGGTTTCATGGTTTGCTGTAGTACGTTCTTTCAGATGGTCACTTAGCAACGGTTCTTGGATTGGAGATGTATGTCCTTGCAGCTCCTCTATTCTTGAGGATTCTGCATCAGGTAAAGCCTGTTGTTCAAAGCTTTCATCAAGCCCAGGCTGGTGAGCTGGTAAATTATTTCCTTGTAGTTCATCTATTCTTGAGGATTCTGCATCAGGTAAAGCCTGTTGTTCAAAGCTTTCATCTAGTCCATGCTGATGAGCCGGTGAAGTATGCCCTTGTGATTCATCTATTCTTGAGGATTCAACGCTTGAGCCTTGAAAAATATCACCTTTCATTAGTGTTCTAGGAGTAGGAGATTCTATATGTGACAACTCGGAAGACCTTCCTTCATCTTCGTAAGGGTGGGTAATGGTGACTGGTGGGCTTTGTGTCAATTGATGACCTTTTAATGCTCCAGAAAAAGAAGCGTCGTTTTCAAGAAGATCTGAATTAAGTGTAAATATGGGGCTTTGGTATTGGTTCAATTGCATACTGGCTCTATCGGCTGAAGGTGTTTCTTCTTCAGGGTCTGCTGCTTCATAATCACTCATAGGAAGACGAAAGACAGGAATTTCATCTCCGACATCCAAAAGATGGTCGGGTGAATTACTAAGAGCGCTTTCTTGCACACGGTTAATATCGTTTTCCGTAAGCTTGGAATTCGCAAATGGATTGTGAAATCCACCTATTTTTCGAGAATCCGGCGTAAATATGTCACTTATTCGTGCAGAATATCTCCGAGGCATTTCGATAGACTGTGTAGTCAAGTCCGCTTCTTCTACATGACTTCTACTGTCTCTGCGGTCTAGTTGACGTCCTGATAGGCTTTTTCTGGATGGAGGAGCTATTGGCATTGTAGAAGAAGTTCTACGGAGCTTCTTTTTTTGAGAACTACCATTGCTAGATTCAGCTGGAGAGGGAATGGGTTGCTTCGCTAATGCACGACTTAATGTTCTCAGGATATCTCTAGGGGTTTTGTTTGCATGGATATTGCTCTTTCTTTTAGAAAGAGTACTTTTTCTTGCCAATGCTCGCTGTTTATGGGGTGTAACAGTTCTCTGAGCAGATGGCAAGCTGGATCGATTTCTAGAAGGCGTAAAGAGCTTTTTTTGGGACAATGTACCCACCAGATGATTGAAAGAGGTCTTTCGGATGGGTGTTTCCATTACTGAGTTATTCATAGTGAAAGTTATGGACCAACCTGGCTATGAACTTTTTCTTTCAATTGGCACCAATTAGAGTGTTCTTTTCTTCAACTTCGATTTCTCTTTCTTTCAGAAGCAAATCAAATCTTAAGTAAACCAAAATATTTTGTTTTGTGCACTTCAAGTACTCATGATAAATATGAATATGAATATGAATGAGGTGAGGTTAGGTGTAGAAATTTAAAGATGAAAGACAATGTAGCTTCAAAGTGGGAAACCGGTTTACGAAAAAGTAAAAAGAAAAAAAAAATAAGTATTTGTATAGTCATTGCGACCGGCTTGGTTCAATTGTACAATTTCATATGCCTAGTTACAAGGAAAGAGAAAAACCCTCTCAAGGCTATTTTCAAATAAAAATTCGCCGTTGTATGACTGAATGAATAGAAAAATAATGTCTGTGCTATTCATATAGTAACTTCGGTACATATACACCTAACGCAAATACAAATCAAGAATAAAGCGAATTAACATAGAGCTAGTTGATTTATATACTCAAAAATATATCTTTGTCCTCATCGTTATTATTTTTTGGTGTTAATAAGCATTCATTGAATTTTTGTCGGATCCTTCTATTATTTATTTTTAAATGTATGATACTTTATTGCCATACTAGAGAACTAGTTACATCTGTTTCGAAACTCAAATTTTTTTTAAAAATTTGATAATTCATATAAATGGAAAATAGAAACTGCCGGTTTCTAGTAATTGCCAAGGGAAAGAAACCAGGTTCAATTGGTTTATGCGATAACTACAGTTAGTCAGAGATGTTAGTCAGTTTTACAAATAAAAAATTTACTGTTTTTTTTTTAAATAAAAAATAGTAAGCAGAGAGATCAATCTTCCTTTCCATCGTTTGTTATATTTGTACTAAGTAACAGTAAACAAACACAAAAGAATGTTTAAAGACGTCACGAAGTACATGTCACTTTCGTTACTCAAGTGTTTGCTTTGCTTTTGTTATGTAAATAAAATAAAAATTGTCGCATGCCATATTTATAGTATATTCTTCAAGTAGGAAGTAATGATGAATCACAATCTTTTTGAAATGAGCGAATTTGTTTTTAAACAGCGTCAAAATCAATGGCAAAGCATCCGTACTCTCTGTCTTTGATCATGTTGTGCAAGTTTTTAGGTGTCAGACATTCACAGTAAGAATAACATTTAATTCTACTATAAATAAATACTAAAACAATT
This sequence comes from Schizosaccharomyces lindneri, assembly GCA_029532395.1. NCBI lineage: Eukaryota > Fungi > Ascomycota > Schizosaccharomycetes > Schizosaccharomycetales > Schizosaccharomycetaceae > Schizosaccharomyces > Schizosaccharomyces lindneri. The sequence continues at coordinate 22,053 of JARFMH010000058.1, read as the reverse complement.
TGGGAGACAAGGAGGAAAATAGCTATGGAATAATACACGTATAAGCAGTTGAATTGTTCAATGCGTACGATTAGATAAACATTCAAAAAGCAAATATGTTTTGAGCTACTTTATAAATCGATGACAATTTCCATAACGACGCTTGGGTGTGCTAAGCGACGTAGAAAATGCAATTATATTAAGTGTAGTACATGATACAGTAGCGGATGATTTATAAAACACCATATTCATGAAAGTCACTGCTTCGCTTGGGAGTTAGTTTGTACGAAACAATGCTGCGTCTATTGCTACACTCGTTTGTTGCAAATGTAGAGGGTTGTTTGTGATGCTGAACAGTACCCCTACTTTGAAATCATAATTAGACTACTAAAATAAAAACAAATTTAAATATTTCTTGAACATCAAACGAATGAATGAATAGCCCAAGGAGTGGAGTCATTCAAGAACCCAAAGAAAATCATCAATTTTTACAACTTAGATCATCTCTTAGAAAAAGAAAACATAAGCAACTTCAAAAAGATATTCACCTTTTTCCTTGTTGAATTAACAGTAATCCTACCCTCCCTTATTTATTCCATTCTAGTCAGTGAGTGTAAGTCTTCCTTACCACATTTAGACGACCACCACATATCATGTCTCAGGTTCAGATTGTCAGATCTTTTATTGAAGAGCTTTCAAAAAATCCAAAAAAGCATCCAGATAGAATTCCAGCTGATAAAATCAATGGCTCTGCTCTTTCTGTATGTTTACGATTTGGACTTTTGGTTGGAATCTAACAATTCTTTTTTAGACAACTATAGGCTTACCAGAGGCTCCATTTCCAAAAGAAGAACTCAAAAGTGATGAAAGAACCGGTATGTTGTTAACTCCTTACATGATTTTAATACTTTTGTAGTGCACATTACCGCGAAGACTGTGCGTCCTCCCGTAATCTCTGCGAGTGCTGAAGTGTCTACAAGTAGCACTATTTTAGAATTAAAGGAATCTCTTGCTCCCCAGTTGAATGTCGCCGTACCTTCGCTTCGATTATTGTACAAAGGAAAGCCCTTGGTGAACTCGAAGTTTTTAACTGATTATTTTGACCCTGAAACGACAGAGGTGTCCTTACAGATGTTTTTACTTCAAATGTCTTAGTTGAACTGATCATATCCCTTCAAAAAGAGATGTGTTCACTGAATTGGAATATGATTATATGAAGTCGAAAGAAGTTCAGTTTTGAAGTTCTTTAATCAATAAAAGTGTTCAAGACAAAGCTCAGCAAATGACTGGTTTGTTCATCATTACTATTTCTTTCATGTTCTTTTCGTTAGCTGAAGTTTTTATGGTTTTAGCTGTACATCTATCACAAAAGCACCCTTCAGCAAGCGTATGCGAGAATTCTAGTATTTAATTTTTTTAAAAAAAAAGAAAAAAGCATTTTTTTATTCTAATTGTTTGCTTCATGTCTTTAATACCATCAACATCACAATAGAAAACGATGAATCTATTTCATCTCCTACGTTATAACTCACTCAAAATGATAACGCACTCCAAAGCACAGGTATTTAACTTCCCTAAACTTCCTTATATACTGACGACCTTACTTGATTCCTGAATCATCACCAGTGCTTGATAAACGCGTTCCTTCAGTTTTTCTTAATTCATTTACTTCCCATTTATTCACTGTCTTGATTACGCCAAGAATCTTTTATTTTATTTAAATATTCTTTAGTACTTAGTTTTTTTGCCAGTTTTGACGAGAAATTATAATGTCGCTGAATCTTTCTCCCGAAGAACATAATGGGTTCGATCAGCTCTTTAAGGTTGCCGACAAACAAGATATTGGTGTACTCACCGGTGAAGAAGCCGTTCCTTTTCTTGAAAAGTCAGGATTGGTTCCTCAAGTCTTGGGTCAGGTATGTCATTGCTAAATTTTGCAGCACGTTTCGATTAGAAACAACATAAATAAACTCGAAAAAAGAAAACTGGTTCCTTTTTGATTACTTGAAAGGCTCCTCCTTTTCTTATTTATTAGTTTATATTGCTATTTTTTACATCTTCATCAATACGCTGTGTATAATAATTGTTATTTGAAATCTAAGACAATTTATTAACATATGGGTTTAGATTTGGCAAATTGCAGATTCAGAGAACCGAGGCTTCTTAACCTTTTCTGCATTCAGCGTAGCCATGAGACTTATTGCCCTCGCCCAAGAAAAGAAGGCTTTCGATTACAGAAACCCAGGAAAAATACCATATTTTTCAAATGTTCAATTATCTAACATCGATCCTTCCTTCATCGTCCAACCTTTCGGTTCCAGCGCATCCACAGCTCCAGCATCTGTACGTTCAAATTCCACAGGAAGCACCCCTTTGCCCCCCATAGCTCCCGAAGAAATAAATCGGTACCAAAAAATGTTTAGCACTGTGTGCTCAGCTGATTCACTAATGGACGGTGAACGAGCTAGTTCCATATTTGGCCGTGCTCCTTTGAGCACTGAGGTTCTTGCTCAGATTTGGAACCTTGTCGACACCCATAAACGGGGTGCTTTAGACATTCGTGAATTTAACACAGGGATGCATTTGGTCAATCTTTTACTTAGTGGAACTCTGAAAACTCTCCCACCAGCTATTTCTCCCTCATTTATTGCATCAGCCGTTTTGTCAATGCCTGCTTCGTCAGCCCAATCGCCTCCTGCTCAGAATCCTATGAGGACTCCTAATATTGCTCCTCCTTCTGACCCTTGGAGTATCCCACCTCAAGACATCAACAATTTCTGTCAACTCTTTTATAATGTTGATAAAACACGGAAGGGCTACATATCCGGTTCTGAGGCCTATTCTTTTTTCCTTGCTTCCAAACTTCCTGAGGATGTTTTAGCTCAAATTTGGGATTTAAGCGATACCAATAGCTCAGGTAAGCTAAATCTGGGTGAATTTTGTATTGCCCTTTTTTTGATTAAAATGAAACTCCAAGGAAAAGAATTGCCATCCGAGTTGTCTCCTTCTACTTTGACGTCCGTTTCCCCCCTCATGCAGCATAATTCTCCAGTTGTTTCTCCTCAATCTACGAGTCAACCTACTATGCAAGCATCTAATACTCAACCAAAAACCGTTCAACCAAACCGAACGAGTTCAGGAACGGAGGATTTGTTAAGTTTAGATCAGGTTAGCTTCTCTCCATCTCCACAACCGCAACGTCCTTCCAACGATTCAAAGCCTCAGCCTAATCAAGAATTTTCTCAAAAATCTCCATACAACACTCAACCTTTACAAGCAACCCATACTTCTGGGCTTGTGGCTTCCCCCACTTCAACAACTTCCCCATTATCAGGATTTATTCCTCAATCTAATTTTGGCCAGTCGATAGCTAAGGTCAATATGGATAAGCGTAATGTATCGTCTACTACGGGCACTTCCCCACTAGCAGCTCCTGTACCTCAAATGCCGTCCAGTGAACATTCGAAAGCAGCAACTGAGTTACCGAATATGGAAGCACAGCTACAGCAAGCTACCGACAGCAACAGAAAACTAGGACAGGAATCTAAAGCCGTTTCCGATAGCTATAGTGACATACAAACAAAGTTGGCTGAAATAAGAAGGGCCTATAACGATGAATTGGCAAAGACCAAGCAGATTACTTCAGAAACCGATGCCAAACGTCTAGAAACTCAGCAAATGAAGAAAGATTATGGGATTTTAGAGGCTACCATGGAAGCTTTAAAGAAACAAAATGATGAGAAAAGAGCTGCTATTGAGGAAGCTCATGCCGACCTTGAAGCTGCTACTACAATGTTAGACAACTCTAACGCTTCAATTCAAGCTTTAAAGAATGATATCTCTAATCAAGAACAAACCCTGACGAATTTGCATAAAGAACTCGATGCAATTACTCAGCAATTAGTCAATTTGGATAGGGAAAATAAGTCACTTAGTCAGAAGAAAGAGGGTTTGTCGTTGAATATAAGTAATTCTGAAAGACAATTATCTTCTTCAAAAAATGAGCTAGAGAGTCAAACGAAAAACCGAAACATGAATATATCTCCGTCCCGAGAATTGCCTAATTCTGCACATGGTGAAGAAGCCTTGCCGTCCCCTTTAAGAAAATTAGATGAAGAAGCTAAAGAAGGACTTCATAGCGGTCAATCTTTACAGCAATCAAATAATTTATTTGAAGGCCCTCTGAGAGATGTTCGTTCTCCTTCAATAAACTCTACTGCATCTTCTAGTATTTCAAAGAATCCTTTCCATAGGTTGAAATACTCAGAAAACAATTCTCCTGTGTCTAACTTCTGGGAAAATGAATTTGCCTCTACTGTTTTCCCTCACAATGCGTCTAAAGATACTTCATTGTATACTAACCCAACCAGCCAAACTCCCAGTTTGGATACTGAGATGAGATATTCTCTTAAACCGGAATCTTCTTTTGGTGAAAATAACTATCCGGAATTATCTAGCTTTGTTTCTCAACGTGGGTCCCCGGTTTCATCTGACATGGCTAAGTTGCCAGGCACAAATGAGAATACTTCCGAATTGTCAGAACATGTTGACAATTACTCGGAGTATAAACCTCCTGTTCCTCCTTCTCGTCGTGATAAGAATATTTATTCCAAACCAGCTGAAGAAGAGTTTCCTCCCATTCAATTTAATGAACCCGAGGAAGAGAGTTCCGATGACGATGAACAAAAGAGAACCATCCATGAAACTTCTAATACTCCTATTCCGAATGATGACGAACATTTAAAATCTTCCACAACCACTCACGTTGAACAAGAACTCTCACACCCAATCTCACATTTTCCCAAACTGGATAATAGCCATCCTGGAAATGAGCATTTTGTTCATCAAAACAGTTTCTACGTCGGGGACTCCAGTGATTCGAATAGACCTTTTGACTTTGAGACAGCTAACGAATCGGACAATGAAGAACCTAGTTCGCAACCTGCCCCTGTAGCAAGCGATTCTACAGAAGATGCTTTTAATATTGATGAGTTTTCGAGTGATTTCCAACATCTCCAAGCTGCCAAGGTTAGTGATGAGGAAGACCAAGATGCTTTTGAAAAAGGGGAAAGCAAAGGCATAAACAAATTTCCATAAATTGTGAAAAAACGAGATATAGCTATTTCTTAAAGTAAGTTCGTTTTGATTTTTTCAGATGAGCAGATGAGCATATCAGGACGCTGAGATCTTCAAAATAATAGGCCGCCGAACTGACTGCATTTGATGAAAGTTAGTTTGTTGAATATTGTTCTCATTTACTGCTAAACTACGCGGAACATAATTGAAACTAAGTAAATTAGATCTTATGTTGATCCTCGCGATGTTCAATATTTTAAGTAGTTAGTCAAATAAATTTGCTGAAATTGGACTTTAGGATTGTTCAATGGAAACGAAATATATCGAGTTTTTCTTACATATCGATTATTAATGTGTGATTATATAGTGTAGTCGTTAGCCAACAACAAGCATGCGTTAAAAAACTCGTTAGTCAGGATTTTAGGAAACGAGTTTGGTCTACCATTTTTATTGTTTACACGTAGCCAAGGATTCTTGACCACAACAAAAATAAAAATAAAAATAAAAAAAAGACGTAACACACCAAATATAATTTTTCAATGAAATAAGAAGTCTAATAAAGGACGTCTAGTTACTTTCAAGTCTATCTAAGACCAGAGAGGTGCATATATATATATAATTTTTTTTTTTTTTTTTTTTTTTTTTGTTTTTGGTATTTGACGTGACAAGTCTGCCCTGAGCTTTTTTCAACAGGAATATTGTTTGATTTGAGATATACTTAGGTTTCTGCCATTATTTCTATTTGATAATAATTGATTCTAATTCAACGAATGGACAGTCCACAGAATTCACAAAGTCTTACACAACAAATGAGTCAAAAAAGCTCAAGGATAAAATCGTGCAATAACTGCAGGAGAAAAAAGCTTAGATGCGATAAAAAGCTTCCTTGTTCAAGATGTTTGATTAAAAAGATAGATGGAATGTGCAAATACGAATCATATATTGCAGAGGCACGATCCTTACGCAACACGAAACCCTCTATAGAAGAAATAACTTACTCTAGTGAGAATAACTCACAGGAAAGTTTGGTTAGTCCAAACGGACAGCGAAGCGGACAATTATCATTTCATGGGGTGTACAGCTTAATGGATGAATTTATGAAAGACGATAGTTCCTCTAAATATTCGTTTAACTTCATATTTAAACCTGTACGTTTGCCAAAAGATATAGAAGACTTTTGCAAACATATACCGCCTCTCGAAATCTGTCTGGAAAGTTGCGACTTTTTTTTTTTAACTTTAGGGAATTTGATTGATGTTATTTCTAAGAGCAGGATAGAAACAACCTTCTATCGGTTTTATCAAAAGCGTTTTGAAGTGAATGATTTAGTCTTGCTTTTATCCATGCTTTCGGCCGCATTCAGGCGTTGTAGGTTGCCGGCGAATGCTTCCAGATTTTGTGAGAGTGTACACCTTACCCATATGCAATTAGCAGAAGAATATTACAACAAAGCCGAAGAACTTATTTCCTTGAACGATTTTTTCCGTTACCCCAAATCTGTTGAAACATTGCAGCACCTCGTTTTTCACGCTGCGTTAGAATTTACGGATGCTAGACCTGAACTTGTTTTCAATCTGACTAGAGCTGTATATTATCTTAACTCTATGAATGTAAAGGGATTGCTCAATGAGACCGGCCGTGAAGACTTGTGGAAACTGATATTGGCTGTTAAAAAATTGGACACTCTAACCAGTATCTTTTTCAATGGTATTCCCTTTATGCAACATGACATCGCCGATATACAGTTGTCGCGACTTAATAACTGCTTTACAGAAAGTCCTTACCAAAAATTGCTGAGTGCAATCTGTGAAGAGGGGTTGAAATTGTGTAAAAATACCGCTTGTATGTCAGTTGAAGAATACGTTTTGAATATGAAGGAGGTTGAGGTGAAGTTATCTTTATTATTAATGGAAATTGACTTGAAGGTGTATTCTCCGCTGAATCCAATATCAAAATTCCAATGTTTTTTTCTCAAATCTGTACTATGGACAACAAAAGTGACACTATATATGCCACTTTTAAGTATGGATCATGAAAGCATAAAGGAACCGACAGTGTTGAAAGAGAAATTAGCAGAAACACTGCTTTATTACTTTCGTTTGATTTTGGATTCGATGGAGGAAATAAGCGAAGTTTGTCTGCATTATTTTTATTTCGTGGAGGCCTTGAAGAATCTGACTGTACTTATACTTTGTCGAAACGAAAAATACTCGTACAAAGATGAGTTGTTCGATTCATTCGATTTAATGAAAAGGCTAGCTTCAGAGATGAATCAGAACTTCTTTATAAAAATAATCGAGGAAATGATGGTTTTTTTTCGTTTTGTGTACCAACAAGATTCTAACCAAGTTGGTAATTATGAAGGAATGAATGATATTGACATTAGTAGCTTTTGTGAATTCCTCATGTCAAGTTATTGCGGAAACCCGGGCGTATAATAAAAGCTTTTTGCTACTTATATGGAATCTCCTGGTACCTTTATATTAGAAATTTCATCTGAATGCTTGAAGTTAGGATCGTAATGTTATCTGCTTACTGGGTTGTACAATGGACTTTTGAATTGCTTATGTTTTTTTATTCTTGTTTACTTTATTTAAATAATATTTATCCTTTGTTCTTAAAAATCCAGAAAGTCAACGCGAAGATAAGAGCTTTGCTGTAATGTTTAAAGAAACTGTTTAATCACCAGTTTTAACAGCGAATAATGGAAAATGATATTATTAGTATAATCAATTTCGATAAACCAGTTTATTTTCGATAGCTCAAAATATTAAATTCCTCCGTGGTAGACGAGACATTCCTGGATTGATTGTTCACTTCGTGAAAGTTGTTGCGTAAATTCGATTTCAGTTTCGAAACGACAAATCAAAATGTTAATAATGTAAGAACCATCCTTGAATTAGTAAACCCTCATAATCCTCTTCACTTTGCTGCTAATAAAACACCATTCTAAACATATTCTTTCCTTAATCCATGCGCAGTACGCATGGATTGTCTGCACCAAACAAGTTATACCAAAAAAGTAGCTTACAGCATACAAGGTTGTAATAACAATAATAAAACATACCCCTCACGTTCCTAGTATCTTCATTGTTTGGTCCGTTGGATAATTTCATCCACAGATCTAGTTGACATTGTTTCAACATTCTTCTTCATCCTCTGATCTTTTCAAATTTATCATCGAAAGACAATTAAACAACTGTAAATACCTTTTCACAGTTATTGCAGGCTAGGTTCCATACAGTAATGATGTTGAATGTACAAGGTAAATATCAGACACATTGCCATTCAACCAGAGTACTATTACTGCTGACTGCATGATTCGTTTTCGTATACTCGTTTTATACACATGTCTTTCTTTACTTGATCAACTTACGTCTTCCTCCTGCATATTTATGAAAAAACAAACTATTCAAATCAACGATTTTCTAAACTCGGAATGCATAGCTTCAACCATCATCCGTGATGTAAATAGAAAGCTCGAAGATGAACTTATATATAATCTTGCATCCCAAGAAACCCTGTGGTTGCGATCATCGTTCACTAACGAGAAGACTTGCTCGTCGGTTCATCTTGCTCTCCGTAAGAATAGAAGCGAATATTTTCGCATCCTAGTCATCAACGCTTGCTACTTGGCGACGAAAATAAGTATCCTTGAAAAGTATATCCTTTGTTCGGATATCAATGAACCAAGAAAAAGGTATCCCTTCCGCGGAGTTATTAAAATCTAACAATTTTGCGAACTGTATCTATCTCAAATGCCCATCTCTAAGTTTTGCTACACGCTTCTAACTGCAAGTTGCGCGTGGCATATGATATTTGCTGTGATACCGCCAATTCCAACGATTCCGTCTTGATATGTAAAGTGAACACTACATTTCACCACCCATCCGTTTCGGTTGAAGTAGTCTCCATTGATGAGGGTTCCCAGATTGCTTACTGGAGAATCTCCGAAAGCTTTTGGTGAGGTTCTCCTTCCCAACTTAATTACTCCAAAGGCTGCAAATCACGCTCCGACTTGGCTAAGAGACTAAAATAGCTGTACGATTTAATGGTAAAAACATTGTAAGTACGTTTGATTTTTTTCGCCCTGCTTCTTTCTGAGCAACAATCAGCGGGCTTTTTTTTGGTTCAACGGAAGACGAGAAGAAGTTTCTTCCTGCAGAAACAGGCCTCATAGTTTGAGGAGTCAATTTTTGAAATCTTAGAAGCTTTTTAAATATTTTTCTTTTCAATTCGTAATCTCGAAATCCGACTTACAATTCGTGATAATACCAATCTACCCAAGCTCAAGCAAAAGCCGATGAAGTCCGAAATCCGACTCCCAAAAAAAGAATTTTGTATAAGCCATAAATGGATGTTAAAAAAATGTATATAATAGCCAGAGTATACTGTTTTTATTAACTAGAGATAATCTGACAGAGTATATCTTCTTTGCAGGTAATCTGTAAGGTAAGGTCGCGCATATAATATTGGAGTGATGGTTTTAGAACAAGATGTTTTTGGTTACAAACCTAATATTGTACTAGCAGGAATAGCCATAGCTTTATTCATTATTCCTTTTCTACTGCAAATAGGAGTATTAATAAAGTTTCGAAAACACATTCTTTGGCTGCCTATAATCGGAACCTTTGGAGAAATAGCAGGTTGGATCTGCAAAGCTCATGCTCATAATGATGTTCAAGGCTATTCAGGATATATCGGACAAGCCCTTAGTTTAGTACTTTCGCCGGTTTTTTATTCAGCTGTGTTGTATGTCTTACTTTTTCGATGGTCGCTTATTTATGGTCCACAGTATTCCCTCCTTCCACCGAAGGTGTATGTAGGTTTATTCGTTACTGCAGACGTTGTAGCCTTCGTGGTACAATGCGCCGGTGGTGGAATCAGTGCTCAAAGTTCTTCTAGAAAGTTGGGATTTGATATAGAGCTGGCGGGTGTCATTTTCCAGCTGTTGTTTACTATTTTCTATATTGTATTGCTGATATTATTCGTATATGGTGTACTAAGAAAAAAGCCTATGCGCAGGACAAGTGAATCTTCTCTGGGCTCACCAAGGACGAAAATGAATGACTGTGTTTTTGTGTTTGATATTATCAACTATCGCTGTTTTGGTCCGTATTGTTTATCGTACCGTCGAATTTGCAAGCGGTAGTAATAGCAAAATTGCTACTACTGAATTGTGGTTTGCTTTGTTTGACTTTGTACCAATGATTATTACTGCGTTTTTACTCATTCCTGCCCTTTATCCTTGTTTATACGAGCAAGACTACACGAACTTTCCTCCGACTATGTTTTCCAACAATGTGTTTCAATCACCTGAAAAGGACGAAACTGATTTGAATAGAGTCGTATAACCAGTTGAATGCTTTGAAACAAGCTGTTTCAATTGTTTGGGGATAAAGTTCGCACCTGACAAATTAGTATCACATTCTCGAGGACACGAAAATGTTACAATTAGTGATGTGATGAAGTCATGAATGAACGAAAAATACCCCCATACCATGTAGATTGCAATGGAAACTATTTTAAGGAGATTTCAGATACATATATATTAAGATATTACTCTCTTTATCATCTGTTTTTCTTTGCCGGATCGAAGAATCATAGAATGCTGTCTTGCTATGCTATATGCAGTTTGCACCTAGCCAAACTCTTGGATTAAATAGTAATAGATGTTTTTAGAGTTTGCAGTTTTGCTTTTCAAATTCTTATTTATTTTAGTTTTAGCCACTTACTTCTAGTCAACCAGCAACTAGCGAAATTGTAAATAAACTATGAAATGGATAAAGTGTTAACAAGCTTGCTACATTGGTAAAAATCAGTAAATAATCGAGTTACAATGGGTCGACTGAGTCGACCCTCCATCGACTTGAAGAATCATCCAGCACGACGTTTGCTCCTCATGTCCAAGTTATCTAATAGAGCTTTTAATAATTGAAATTAAATAATAATTAGCATAAAAGTATGACAATCGGTATTGTGAAGTTTTATTCAACACTCACATTTTGTTGCGATACTTCGATAAAGACTATATATATCTGATGCTAGCCAGAGTAGATGCTTAGCAGGATCGCCAAATTATTTGATTAAATATTGTAAAGAGTCCTTCATACTTGAAAACCAAAACTAATTTTTTCGATAATTTGAAGTTATCGTTTCGCTAGTTCAACTATATAACTCGTAATGTGCTTAACCTCTTAAGACTAATGTAAGATGTACTAGTACTCGTGCTCTTTAAATAATGCTTTAGTATTGTAATAAAAGTGTAGTAGGATTCAACTCACTTGAAACCATCAGAGTACTTGGAATCAAATAGGTTTCCGAATGTCTCTTTAGATACAACTCTGATGATGCTAATGAATTATAATTAGTTACAAGTTCATTGATAGGCACATAATATTATAAGCAATGCATTACGGTATGTATTTTGTTTTAATGTAAACAAAACAAATATGCATCGGAATTCTTTAGCGAAATCCGATGTTGGGATAACAGTAAACAGTAGAAATAAGCCATAATTTTGGTTTGAAAAAATTACAAAGTAAACGAGAAAGAATATTATAATTATGGCGAACCGAAAAGCGAAATTTATTCTCTTAGACTCTCCTTCTTTATTATTTTTGTAGAAAATAAATCATTATTTCGAGATATTTTAAAAGTTTTAGAAGCCTTAGAGTCCCGAACTTTAAATAATAACTACGTAAACGGTTTATAACTGCATACGCTGTAAACAATTCCATCATGTAACAGGCGACATTTGAATCCACTGTTGGTAATTCTTAAGCTCTAATGAAATAATATCCTTTACAATCCTGGTGTTTGTGCGACTTGCACCAATTTTTTACACTATAGATCTCACACTCACAGTATCATATGCTGTTAACCGTATCTACAATGGGTACAAGCGATATTCACATTCAAAGAGTTGCATTTGCTCTTACTAAACAAAAATAAAAGGCAATTATTTCATTGAGAACGCCGGTTCTCTAAACAAAATGTCTCAAAATTTACAAAATTTTCACCGTCCTTGAACTGAAGGCATGAGTATCTCTTTTTTTCTATGGCTTCCAATGCTCATGCATTTTAATTGTTTCAAAGTAATGTCGCTTCATTTGGCAATCCTCCTAACGTTTGACACATCATTCTCTAAATTCTTTACTTTTCCATTGTTGACACTTTCGACTGTCACAACCCTACCCTACGACGCATTGAACAGTTATATATTGGAAATTGTTAAATCAAATTCTTTACAGTCAATCGCTTCATCCTTTGGTGAACAATTTCGTCTAGTCCTTGGCATGACTAGAAGTATGCGTTGAAGCGTAGAAGAAATTAAGACGAAGTGGGCATCCGTTTCGGATTCATCCATGATGATTGGAAATCATTTTGTCTACATTCTTTTAGTATAACGTAGTATAGTCCATCCATCCATCATAGTGTACACAATATAAATTAGATTCAATTAAATTCGTCTGTAATTTGATAATGTGCTTAGAATTCGTTCGTAAACAGAGTAGTAAGTGTTTAATAAAAAACATAGAGTCTATTTTCGTATCTGAATACACTCCTCTTCACCTTACATTCACTGTCCTAAAGTCCCTCATACCGTTGTTCAAACTTAGATCTGCGGGATTCTTGACCACCAATGGAGGACAATTCGTGTGAGTCTGGGTTATTCAAAGGCATGTTTGTAATGTCTTTAATTGATACCATATAAGGACGAGGCAGAGTCGTATTAATCGTGTATGATGCTCCATTTGCCAAGACAACTCGTTGTCTAAACAGTTGCGCCGTTTTCGGTCTTGGAGTCAAACCTCTTTTAGAGCTTAGTGAAACGATCGATGGCCTCATTTTAAATAAAACAAGGTCAGAATCCGTTCAAAAAGACTGGGTATACTATTTATATAGAAGAGTGGAGTTGGAAAGAGACATGCTGCTTGAGATTTATTGTATAGAGAGTTTTAGCGCGTACCTCAGTAGTAAACAAATATCTTTCTTTTCTACGCTTGTATCATAATTTTCATAGAACTGCTGGTTTTTTTTTTCTAATGACAGTTGCTTCAACTATACTACAATAAGGTAAGCAACTCGTTTCAATTACCTGCTGCTTGAATAATCAAAAATCACAAATTCGATGAACCAAAGCATTGGTTCCAATATCAATCAACAATATACAAACTATCTCTACTTTACTTTTCTTGAAATAAGACCCAAACAAAAGACATATTAGTATTGTTTACCTATTATTTAGTTCTCATGCAAAACACTCAAGAACTTTTCACCAGCAGACTTGGGGTTCTTGCCGCTGTCAATCTTGACATTGTGCTTATAGGCCTTGGCGTAGGGGTTAAGACGGAGCATAACGTTCTTGTTCTTGAGAGGGTTCTTCTTTTGAACGTTAGTACGCTTAACGACAGCAGGGCCAGCAGGCTTAACAATGCTTTGAATTTCATCAGAGTTGATGAGACGAGTAACATCAGCGTTAGAAATGACATTTTGAGGGAGGACGTAATCCTTTTTAAATTGAGAAACTTCGGTGAAGCTGCCGAAAACGCTGTCAAGGAGATCGAAAGCAGACTTGGTCCAGATGACGAAACGACCCAAGTGACCACCAGGGGCAAGTTGAAGCAAGTTCAAACGACGAACGTTGACGAGCTCAACACCGGGGACGTTACGGAAAGCCTTAACAATACCAGCATCCTCGTTGAAAACAACAAGAGGACCACGGCGTTGAACGTAACGACGGTTACGAAGCTTACCCTTACCAGCACGGAGCTTGCGAGAGTTGGTAACCTTGGCGACATCGCGGAAGGCCTTGAGTTCCTTCAACAAGACAACGGCCTCCTTGGTCTTTTGGATAGTTTGGATAGAGTCTTCGACAACCAAAGGAACTTCAGCAACTTCTTCAACACGGTGACCACGGGCCAAAAGGAGAGAAGGAACACCGGAGGCAGCAACAGCGGAAGCGATGGCATAACGCTTCTCGTTTTGGTTGACCTTAACATGCCACTTGCGCCAGGTCTTGGTAGGGGCGAACATACGACCGCTACGGCACATGTTACCAAAAGCAGCTTGACCGGCACGGTGAGTACCACCACCACCGACACGAGGAATACGAGCAAGAGCACGACCGGTACCCCAAGATTCAGCAGAGGTTTGGTGACCAGCCTTCTCGGAGACGGCGTAAGGTTGACGCTTGTTCTTGGCAACAGCAGTGTGAACTGAGCGAACCAAGTCGGGACGAATAGGAGCCTTGAAGACAAAAGGCAAGGCGATAGTCTCCGAAGAGACAGCACCGTCCTTGTTGTATACACTAACAGTAGGGCGAGCAGCGGCCATTGTTCAGTTGTTAGATTTGCGGAATGCTAATAGATTTTAGAACTCATTATTGTGGGTCGTGCAAAACAGTCACATTTTCTAACATCCAGGGTAGGGTATCGTATAATTTTATTCGTTTGGATAATACGATACTATAAAATTCGTGTATAGTGATTGAATAAATAAAGCGTACAATTGGTTTTTCAACGGCGGTTAAAGATGTTGTTGAACAATGAAAGAGAAAATTCATTTTTCAGAAAACTTTTCTTATTTCCTATAGAGGAGGATGAACTTATTCCTATGTACTACTAAGAGACTAGATTCGCAATGCTTAAGATTTTCTTAATTACATGGCAGCAAGATAAACGTCTAGGGTCCAAAAAAAAAATCTTCACTTTGTAGAAGAATGGTTTTATACTTCTGCAATGACGCGTACTCACTCTTGCTTTACCATGTATTTCCTATATAGATATATATAATTTGACATATAGAATTGCAACCCTATCCGTAATAAAACCGTCTATACCAAAATCCAAGAAGGGGAAAGAGCAAGCAATCTAAAATTTAATACTTCTCACATCCAAATTTATTTTACCGCCACGGTAACTGCCACGCTTCTTTTTATTCTTTTCTTGACGAAATCCTTTACCACGAGTTACGATTAAATCCTGATTAGCTTTAGCTCCGTAATCATCCTCACCGAAATTAAAAGAATTGTTTTTATGAGCTTCAGAAGCAAAAGTCCACTGGGAAGGGTCACCAACTCGACTGAAGGGCTTGTTTTCGGTACGAGCGGCCTTCACTGTAGCTGAATCGTTTTGAGAATCCTCGTGCTTGCGTTTGTTGCCTTCATTAGATGAGGTAGATGGGCTGGATGACGACGAATTTGAGGATGAGGACGAACTTGATGACTGAGGAGTCTCGACCTTAGTGGAAGCCGAGGAACTTTTCTCCGAATCGGATTCGCTGGATGATGAACTCTCATCAGAGTCCTCTGACTCGGAAGAATCTTCAGAAGAAGAACTTGAACTGCTAGAAGAGCTTGATTCAGATCCACTATCCTCATCAGAGTCTGAATCGGATTCATCGCTCGAAGAACTCGAATCGCTTGAAGAAGAAGAAGATTTCTGGGAAGATTCACTTTCACTGTCCTCAGATTCCGAGGATTCAGAAGATGAAGAAGATGAAGAGGAACCAGAAGAACTGTTATCGGAACTTTCATCGTCAGATGATGATGAAGAGGAGGATGCTTCATCAGAATCAGAAGAACTGCTATCGGAACTATCATCGTCAGAAGAAGAAGAGGAAGAACTAGATCCACTTGAAGAGTCTGAAGATTCTTCTTCACTTGAAGAGGATTCGCTTTCGCTTGAAGAAGCAGAAGAAGAGCTAGATGATTCTTCAGAGTCTGAAGAAGAGGATTCTTCATCAGACGAAGAATCTGACTCATCGCTACTTTCTTCCTTGGAGGTTTTCTTTACCTTTCCAGTACCCTTTTCTTTAGAACTTTCCTTTTCATTTGAAACATAAGGGACAATTTCCTTATGGGACAACAAATCTACCAAACTTTTCTCAGGTGTTTGTGTTTCATTAGTTTCGATACTACCTTCCTTTACAAAAGCCTTTGCCGTCTTTTCAAAACCATTATCTATCAGAAACTGGTATACTAAAGGACAAACCTTGTTCTTCACGTCAATTCCTCCCATCTCGACGATCTATAATGCTTGGGCAGAATATTGCAAGCAGGATAATTTTTACAAGTGGGTAGTGCAATATAAATTTTGGGCTCTATGTGTCATAACTGTTATACGATATTACTAATAGTGCAATAGGATAATAATATTTAATCATCGAGTGAGTTTATTACAGAAGGGAAAACACCAAAAATAGAAGTATGTCTAAAAATAAAATCGAAATGATCCGAGCTGATAGTCTGAATAATAGCATATTCTAAGCTCAATTTATCCATCTTACTGGACATCATACCTGGGAACTCGAGTTAGGTCCTGGCCAGCTGTGAGTTGGGCCGCATTTATCCAGAAAGAAACCATTCTAGCTCTGGCTCTATTTGACATATGACTACGCATACGAAATACAGCACCGAACCTGGTTTTCATCCATCAGTCAAATAAGATCTGCACTATGTGGTGTGGCTAATACATCATGTCAATTTCGTGAATATGTCCGTCAGTATACTTGATACTCTTCAGTATAGACAAGCGCAAATTGTAACACCTGTCTCAATCTATTCCGTTTCTAATAAATCAGATTCGTTATATCAATAGGCGATGAGCAACCTTGCAGATTCAATCTGTACCACGTAGGTCAATCACTGTTATTAAGCATTTGAATGTCGTCAAGCGTAGAGACATCAATGTCATCTTCATAGTCGCTGTCGTGTGGTAGATCCTCTACTGTATAACCTTTCGGTAATCCTCTGCGAAAGAAGTCATAAACAGAAAGTGCTTCACTCACATCTTCATAAACAGCGGAAATTGCGATTTGATTATGAGACATCAATGAAACTTTCGTTGTATTCAAATTTCCTAGTACATCGCTCAATACTCTCAGCATTTTCGGATTGCACCATATGTTCATAGTTATTTCCTGCATCCAGCCAGACATTGTAATAGCCATCCGGCTTAGAGGAGATTCTATCAATTACGGCTTTTCTGGATGTAACGTTGGTTACACATTTGGCTATTCCTTCCCAAATGTCGAGTCCATCGTAGCGGCCTCTTAGCCACACCTGACTAGTCGTCGGATGCGACAGTGATACGCCTAGTAAGGCACACAATTGTAATACCAGGCCAGCTATTTTGAACCATATCATAGTGTTAATTAAACGAAGCGGATAGTATAGTAACTCGAATATCAAAGAATCTTCAGCTATGGCTGCACTACTTGTTGATAAATTCGATCCATGAAGATTTGGACTTTGAACTAGAAGTATATAACTTCAAGATCAGCTCAATTTCCGTTTGTAATAAAAGTATTCGATAACAAAAGAGTATTATCGTATCGCACTAATACAAATTATAGTAGTGCTTCCAAATCGTCAAAAGCGATTAATAAAGTGAGGATGATATTTTAGCATTCCCGATGTTCTGACTATTAATCTTACCCAAATACTTATGAGTTTATGCTTACTAGCACAAGCTATTTGAATCGATTCGACATATTAATAAACACAGTTTAGTTATCTGATGCTTCGAAGATATGCCTACTGCAGAATACAATTTTCCAATTCAGACAAGCGTGCATTGGGTAGAAGTTAATATATATTAATTAAATTATAATGCATTAAGTATGTATGTATGTCTTCTTTCAAAATCATAGATATTAAAAAAATAGTGATGCTCTGCAGCTGATAACCAGTGAAAGCTTGGGATTCAAAAATTAAAGTTGGAAAATCAAAGATTACTGTCTTTTAAACATCAATAGGATTGTTTCGTTGGTAGGAAGTTAGGCGAATTAGATTTCGTAAGAGCATGGCAATGGTTACTTTTCCAATACTAGGTACGTAAATTCCTGCATGTTCTTTGAGAGAAGGAGCATCAAAGTTTTTGTCGCTTGAAAAGCAAATGCAAACAGCTCCATCTCGAACCAAGTGCGAAGGGAATTTATAATTGGCGGAAGGAACACCACATATAATAACGTCTGACATAGGAGCTACATCTTCTATTTTAAGATTTGTTTCGGTAACATCGTGCTTTCGACTACGGATTCCTGCTCCTCGGGTGAAGAGCTGAACATTGTTGATATCAACAGAGTAGACCTTTGCACCATCATTCGCGAGTAATGCTGCGAGAGGACGACCAACTATCTCACTACGGTTCACGACAGTAATAGTTTTTCCATAAAGACGATTACCGTAATTGATAATTCGATTGTAAACTCCCAAGTATTCCAAAATTTTAACAATAGCCAAAGGGGTGCAAGGCAAAATTGACTTTCTAGTTTTTTCCTCGTCTAGGTGTCGGATGTTATGGTACATGTTCATCACGTATTTATGGCACAGACCTTCCACGTCCTTTTCAGGAGAAACAACTTGTTGTAAATACTGGTCCTGGCGATTTCCAAACACGGGAAAGTAAATCATCATGCCATTGACATTCTTATCAAGGTTTGCTTCGACAATGGCATCTTCCAAATCGTCCTTGGAAACTTCTCTGAGCTCAAAAGCAAAACCGATCTCCTTACAAGTTTTTTCAGTCCACTCTAAGCATTCGTTAAAACAATACACAATCATAACAATCTCTTATTACTTACCAGCATACATGCGAGCGGCGGGATCTGTATTAGCAAGAAACCCGACTAAAGTCGGTACGGGCTCAAATCGCTTAACTAGCTCCTTGAGTTGTTCAACGAATGATTCAGCCACTCTGCTAGCATATACTACTTCTAAAAAATAAACATGTAAGTAAATTGCTGTTTAATATCCAAGATGAAAGCGCAATTGCTGTCACTCGAAGAAGCTATCCATCTTTTTACGAACAAACATACTGCAGCTGTTGACGGGTTCTGATGCACTTTGTTGGTTCATTATTAATAGTTTTCTTGTTTTCTGCCAAAAAGGACCTTTGCTAGGCAAAAAGAAGGGTGTTGGTATCGAGTAAAATTTTTTTATGGGTTTACGACGAGTACGAAAACGACGGTCCCATGAGATCTGAAAGATGATGATGATGTTGATAAAGTAAAGAATCTTTCAATTCCTTTGAATTTGAAAATAGCTAAACATCTGTAATAAGAAACGAAATCAAACTTCATATATTTAAAATTGTATGGATATTATTATCAGAACAGCCATGAAACAAAAACTATAAATAATATATCAACCTGTATTTATAACGTCAATGCAATAGTTTGGAGATTTTTGGCGAACTTGGTTTAGACGAATTGCTTCAAAACCCTTGATTCAACGTCCTCTAACAAAGAATTCTTTCCTATGATTTGCACATTTTCGGATTCGGAACTCATAAGCTTGGAAATATCTTGTCCAGGCTGGATAGTCTGCGATGTAGCAGCTGTTATAGAAAATCCTGCCATTCCCATTTCATTTTCAGCATTGCTAGCCACTAACAAGCAAATGTCAGTCATTTATACACATTAAAGTTTCATTCAACTTACTATTATTCTCTCCAAGTAATAATGCATAAACTGATTTTAACCCGAAGAGATTCAAAAAGTACCATGATATAGAAGAAACCCACTGAATACTAAGATCTTGCGTTGCCACACCTGACTGGAAAATAGACTTAAATTGGTAGGTAAGCGGGAAAGGGAGTTTTACTGTAAGGTTAGAATAACTATCGTTGTTGAAGGATTCGCATGTACTGCACACTGTAGAGACATACACAATATGAAACCAGAAAAGAATTCATTAATCCAAGTCATTATAATGGTCTGAGGAACAACCATCAACATGTTTCCTTTCATAGATTCCATCAAATTCTCCAATGTCTTGTCATCCATCATAGGATTCAGATTTTTGGGAGCATTAGGATCGGTAGGTTTGAGGTATTTACCAGACCGTAAAGCATCTACTAAAAAATCCTTTCTATTGTTTATAGAGTCGGGTAAAAGGAAGCATGCATTGTTTCGGAAGGAAAACGCTCTTTGCAACAGCCGTCTAATGAACATTAATCACTACACGAATTAAGATGAATCTTTCTTATACATACTGTTCTCGGATTTCTTCTTTTGTAAGCCTTTTAGGAGAAGATTGTAACAAAATAGTCGCATTATGCCTCAGAACTCCGATCAAGATCATAATAAACATAATGGGTAAAAGAACCCAGTTTCGAAGAGCTAAAATAGTTAGTTTAAAATTAGAATAAAAAATTTATACCTGGATCAAGCAGAAGCTGCTGCATTTTTTGCTAAATGAGAGATAAATCTGTTTCGTGAAGTGAAGTGAAATGAAAGTATCCAAGGAAGGTATATCATTCCTTAGAGGAAAGGTATTTACGAGAATACAAGAACTTTTCGACTAGACGAATGTTTTAAAAATAATAATTATAAACAAATTTGCTGAAGGAGTCCCTTCAACGATTTAACTCGCATTGATTACCAGGGTCAAAGAACCACCCAAGCCAAACCAAGTTGAGTTCACATCATGGCCGTTACATAGACTATTCTCATTCCTTGATAATACATGCATGCCGTCTGCTTAAGTATTACAGTCAGTCCGTCCCATTATCAAAAACAGTAATATGGAGTTTTTCAAACACGTAAAACCCAAGGACTTTTTTCTTTACTCAAAAGAAATCTCTCAAGAACATTCAGACACAAATATCGAAGAAATAACTCCTTCTGTATATGTATTTCCTCTCTCATAAGATTTGCATGTTATTTCCTCTTCTATTGTTATATCTCTAAAATTTCACAGTATCGCAAGAAAGTCTTGTGTACGAGTGGTATCGTTCACCATGTGTGTTCGAGGTTCGACTCGTGTTAGTTGCACAAAGAGTGCGCGGTAGGAGAGTGGAACTCCGACGGGCTCATAACCCGTAGGTCCCAGGATCGAAACCTGGCCGCGCAATTATTTTTTTATTTTTTATTTCCTTGTTTTAGCAACATTTCAACTGTATGTTTCTTGTGTGTGCACTGCATGAGTGCTTCAAATTCCAAAGGAAAGTATATTTGTAAAAGCGCGACTCTCGACAAGAATTATTACACTCCACGACACCTTTGGTTCAAAGGATATTTGTTCTATTATATAGCTTACAAAGGCAGTAATCATCGATATTAAGAGTGCTTTCTTTGTGTTAGGTGTGAAATCATAAAAAATTTCGAGTTTGGTGTAAAATAGCAAAAAGATACTGAAAGGGGTGGGACTCGAACCCACGAGCTTTCGCACTAGTGCCTTAAACTAGCTCCATAACCACTCGGACACCCTTCCTGTTGTTGGTATATTTAATAATGTGACTCTTTTATACTGCAAGGAAATAAATTGTTTGAGAATCTCGATGAAAACGAATTTAAAAGCGAATGTAATAAAAATACATATGACTATTGTGTTAAAGAGAATAGACTTTTATTTTTCTAAAGTTAATTCCTTTAAATTGTATTTGTAGGTAATTTACTCTGAGAATTCTTAAACGTAAAACAACACTTAGAAAGCTGCTTTGTGAAGGATTTCCAAACAGGCCTTCATAAACATTTATATTTCGTGTCTTGACATTCCATTAAGGATAGGAATAAAAAGTAGTATACATATCCCGAATATGGATGTTCTTTATGTTACAGATATGTACAAAGTAAGATCGACACTCTCAGACGCTTAAACACAGTGAACAAATGAGAACTGGTGTTTTCGCCTAGGTATGGCCATAGACACCTGTATCTCTAAAGTAAAGTAATAATACTTGTAGTGGATCTTTTCTCTGGCGCTTAAATTGTTTTTCTCTTCCCATCGATTCGCATTTACTTGACTGTCGCAGCTGGTGTTCTACATTACTGAGCTACGAAATGAAATCGAGTGTATGGATAAAAAAGTTGTAGTTGGATAATTTAGTTACTAAGCTACATCAAATCTGCTGATCTGAGTGTGTCAGCTTTCTACGGTATGAATGCATTCTATCTCTGACGGTAATAACTTATAATTTACAATTTATGAAAGACATGTAATTACATCGCACAGCTTTGAATTAGAAACTAGTTGATTGCATCAATATT
>JARFMH010000057.1:0-48251 GCA_029532395.1 Schizosaccharomyces lindneri | reverse complement strand
AATCTCCTTAGGTCTGCCTAAAGCAGACTCTATCTTTGAAGAAGATAGAGTTTGATTGGTGAATTTAAGCACTTACTGCGGGGAATGACGTAACCCCGGGTAACACGGATGTTACTCTGTTAATGGAAAAATGGTTTTACGTAAAATTATTATGTAAACTTTGAAGAGCGAACGTTAGATTAACCTTTCAGCGGGAATTGCATGTTTCATACTATATAGTATAAATGAGAGTCTGGATCAGAAGAAAAAATATTTGAAGGTATGAATATGTAAAGCCAAAGTAGCCATTCTGATTTTCAGTCAACGTTTTCTATGGGTAGCTATTGCAGATGGTAGTCATGCGCTTTTTAGAAATAAGAATGGTATAAAGTAGATGTTTATTGTTTGGCTGTGGCAAAGTGGGTTATGTGATAATCATATTAAGCAAATTAGTGATACATCATCTTATCTAAGGAGAGTATTGTACAATGACAAAATAGTCCGCAAAGGATATCACAAGTAGAGAACTATGTAGATATTCATAGAATAGCAGCGTGCCTATTTTGTTTCTTTTTTCTAGCAAGGCTTGTTATTAATTTAGGAAGTTGTTACTAAGAAAATTTTGGATAATCGATGTAACCTGAATTTGTGTTTAATAATGTAGTTTAATATCTGCGAAAGTAGAGGCTTTTTTGCGCCATCAAGGGTAATTGTAAAGTCTTCTAGTTTGTCTGTCAGAATCTCTCACGTTGTCTTCCAATTATTATTCTTCCTCTTAGCATTTATTAAGATACTGTCAATTCTCTATATTTTAAGACTGCCATCTACTTCAGAAATTTTGGATGTTTTTGTAACTGCAGGTATCGAAACCAGTTGGCAAACCCAAAAAGCACGATGCTTTAGTATAGAATTTCCTTTTTAGGTGGAATCTCTTAATATATCAAGATTTCGTGAAGATTTGTCATTATCTGACATAGGTCACTCTTTGATTTTCAATTAACTGCGGTAGGCAAAAAAAAAAAAGAAAAAAAGAAAAAAAAAATATGACGGGGATTTGTGTTTTCTTGGAAAGTTTAATAGCAAACTAGACCTTTAATAAGGAAGTATCAGTTATGGAATAGTAAATGTTAGCATCCTCAGGCTGGTAATTCTATTAATGCAACAAATTCATTTTTCAGCCCATTCCAATGTTCTAAATTTCACTTCGCAAATATGAAACCATGAAACTTCTGCAATGTAGTAATTTTCGATGCGTTTTCGGTTATTTAGATAATTATTATCCATTTTTTGAATGAAAGGGTAACTAGTCTTTTATTTTGGGAGATCTTAAGTTTCATTTTAGTGGATGAAACTTATTTACTTCTAGCGAATCAACAAACCCTGATTCATATTAGTACAATAAACATTTTACTTTGCTTTTTGCTGAAATTAGTGATTTCATACTTGGCATATTATGGTATCAGACAGGTACATTGGCTCCGGATCATTTGTTTCCAGAACGAATCAGATTGGTTGGTTTCGGATTTGCAAAAGTGAAAAAAATAATTCAAGATTTTGTTTACGAAAGAAATACTTATTGTCGTCTTCTAAGGGTCGAGGGTATGAAACCTCCCTAGGCATATTATCAAATTGATTTTCTTTGTTACATTAGAGAACCATTTCAAACGAGCAATAGGAGTATAAAAGGATACACTTAGTAGTTCTTTATGGTAAAGGCGTTCTCGGCAAAAATGATAGGTCGCAGTAACAAATAGTGACTATTAACAACCTTGTAATCTAGACACTCCCTTAATGTTTCAATACTCTCTTAAGGATGGACAATGCTCTTATATCGTCACATTTCGAATGCCTTTGGAAACATTATAAATTGTCTTTTGTTTCCTCTTTTTAAACAAAGATACCTATTTAAAATTTTTTAGACAAAATGCTGCACGAATTTTCATAAATTTTAGAAGTTAATTTATATCTTCAACGAGAAATAATAACTGTATCACTAACTTTTTAATCATCAAAATGAGTCACCCGAACCTTCTTCTGGTTATGAAAAGGAAATATACATCAGAAGGCAAAGAAAAAAATACAGTATGCAATACTTCCAAAGACAACGAAATATGCAAAGAAGTTTGCAACGTCGAAACGGATAATTTGGAATAATCGAGAACAACTTACGTGAACGAATATAACGTATAGAAGATTAAAAATAAACCTCCCCTTAAACAACATATATTTGAGAGAAAAAATAAAATCTAAAGGTAATGAATCTTCTCGTACTATGATTTAAATATAAAAACGTTGGAAGGACGAGGCGTTCTTAGATACAAGTGCAGAGGTTTCAGTAATAACAGAGGTTAACGGGTCAAACGGTTTACAGTTCGAAAGAACATCCGCCTATTCTAGGATATATAGGAAGAGAAGCACGAAGCTTTAATATCAGGGAGTTCTAAACTTAAGTGAAATTGAAATATTTTCTTTCCTAAAGGTAAACCAATAAATAAGTTGAAGTGACTTTACGAGCGAAACATATTAAAAAATAAACGAGAGGAACTGAATCATCTTAGTAGTCTTAGGAATATATGATATATATGATTCTAGTGGGGAACGGATCTTTAATAATTATATCCTTACTCGGTAATGTCTACATTTATTTAATTTTTAAATCAATAAACAAATCAAAACTAACCAGTTACTAAAAGCAGTCTAACACTATCGAACACCTAAATTCAACCCATATATAAGCAGATAACCAATGTATATGGTAAAACTTAATCATGAAACGTATTACGAGAAGTTACAAGAGAAAACGCCGTATCAAGTACTCTTGGGATGCGCGCTTCTAAAAAGGATAACATGATACTGGAAGTTTCAATATGAGTGACGATAAATTCAAGGACAAGAATAACAGCCTTGTCAATAGAGATAAACCTAATAAAACATTAAATGCATTTGACGGAGTAATTACAGATCTTATAGAGCTTCCGTTATTTGAGCAGTCAAGCGTTGATTCAATAATTTGCTTCAGGATACGAATTACCAGTTAACGCATTTAAACCAATGAGTTACATAAAAAGAAATAGATACCAAAAAATAAAAATGTATTTCAATTATTGAGTCATGGCCTGATCCGCGGGAGCTAAATAATTTTTTTTTTTGTATCATAAAAGAGAATAGGCTAATAACGGATCATTATAAACTATAAGACATAAAATAACATTTTCAAGAGAGTCAATGAACCAATGAAAATATTTGATGGAGTTATAGATTGACTATCGGGACTCAAAATTTACCTTGCAAGAAATTTGGTAAAAGCATATTATTCGCCTAGACATCAAAAACGCGAAAGATGTAAGAACCTCCTCTATGAAATATTTTTGTCCGTGTATTGACACCAATTTTCGGAGGTACGTTAACAGTTTTTATAATAAATTTTATAGATATGTTAATACTTTTTTCTCAAAGAAACATTCGAACGGTGTTTTAAAGCCTACAACACTCATGTTTAGTGAGCTAACGGAGAGAAAGCTCTTTTTTTTTTGTCTGAAAAAAATTTTTCGCTGTTAATAACTGAGTTGAAACCAGTATGTTGAAAAGCCTAGAATCTTCCTAGGTTCCATGGGTTACTCTGAAAGATTTATGGCGAACCTTTAAAAATTGGCAAGATCGTTACATGACTTAACCAAATAGATAATAAATGACATATTCTTAAATAGAAGACTTTATTAACATTTGAAAAAAATTAGAAACAGTTTATATACCGATACATCATGATATCACAAAAGAAACTCCATTGGAAACCGACGTCTGTGTTTTCGCATTACTGTCACAAAAGGTCTAAAAATTACTCAATGAAGACTGAAAACCCACAACACGCAATAATAAACGGCTTCATCAACAATAAAAATAAATTATAATTCCAAAAGTCCTGTAATTAGCACCAGCTCATATGTCATCCATTCCGTGATCATCCTGTTTCAAGAGGATATCGAGGAAAACTGTTCACAACGAATTACATTCACTAAAAGTTGACAGGGAATCATAAGTAATATAAAAATGTATGTAAAAGCTTGTGGTATCTGCCAAGTCCATAAAACTCGAAATCATTAAGACTATACTCAATCATCACCACTTTCTATAGATAAACCGGTTCAACAATATTCTACTGGTTTTATTAATAGGTTACCAGTATCCGAAGGTAAAAGATGCAATCTTAATAGTTATTGATCGTTTCACCTAAATGGCTTAGTTTATTCCTTGTAAGACAACCGCAGAGAAATTGATTCGAATGTTCAAAGATCATATTGTTTCCGTCCGAGAACTTGTATTCATTTGTGAGGAATGGAAATAATACCGCAAAGATTATAACGTATTTCTCAATTTATGTTTGGATATCATCGACAAACGAATTGATTAACTGAACATGTCAACCAAGTCGTAAAACATATTTAAAAAAGTCGTATGCATAATAATTCGGAAAACAGACCTCTTTTTCTGATGAAAGCACAATTCTGCTGAACATAGACTTACCAAGTTAAGCCCCGCAAAAGCTGTTCTTTATTATAAAACCTATACTAACAGAATGGGATATGCAAATCATACACAACATCGATACATCAATTTTATCCTTACAAAACGAATTCGTCCATGAGATTAAAAACAAAGAGCGGAAGAACGTTAAGCAAAAATACGACAATCACTAGACAACGATCCCTCGGATATTCAAATCCGGTAATTAACTTCTTATCAAGTATGGTAAACTGGGATTTTTCCATCAAAACAAAACAAAACAAACCGGAACGAACTTTTACTATGGATTTTGTCATAAAAAGTAAAATTTGTAAAAAACAACTATGCATTGCAATTCTCGGTGAAATACGAAGACAGTACTGCATCATTTTTTGATCTGAACTCGAACCTATATATCGCAGACTTACATGAAAACAACTTTTTCATAAACGTAACTATCGACGATATTTTAATTTCATAAATTCACTTCGTTGTATTACTGTTTATACCATACGATATTGTCATATGATTACCTCCGTTCGGTCAATTGAATTCCTACATATATTGTTGTACAAAAAACCATATATAAACCTCCCTCGATTTAGTCACAGAGCTTTATCGAGATAGAATTACGCAGTCAGCAAGATCTTTCAATTTAAGGAAGTAAAAGGGTCTTAAGATGGGTTGGAATCCCATATACGATAACACTAAGGTCTTGATACGATTATTAAAGATAAATTTTCATTAATTTTAATGAATAAAAAAAAAATAATTGTCAGTTTTAATATGAAGGTTTGATTGATGTAGCTAAAATAGATTGGATCTCTGAAAGCAAACATTATTTAACCTAGATAATACGAAAGTAATGTTATTTTACAATACCACATATTGAATAGAAACCCGTAATTGTATTTTCCATTTGATAACTTATCCTCAAAAGTGAGAACTAAACTGTAACAACTGCAATAGAATATTGCATAGTAATACACCGAAAAGAGTCTTCGACAACAAAAAAAAAACATATGGAAGAATGTGCTTCTATATGGAAATTGTATACCTTTGATTGGAAGTAATAGTCTTCAATTTGGAAGATTCTATTGATCTGGCTTAATGCTTAGAAATTAAAATACCGTTTAACGGACAGATCAAAGTCAATGGATTCTGAATATACTTAAAGAAGCTAAGTATGACCCTCATACATAGAAAGATATTAAATAAACCTTGTAACTTTGAACAACACTACACATATATTTATAATAACATATATATTTTTGGTAAAATTATTAGACAGGTGCTCTTGTAGCTCAGTGGTAGAGCGCTTGCCTAGTAAGCAAGAGGCCCAGTGTTCGAGTCACTGCTGGAGCATTTTTTTGTCGTGCCCACTGTAGCAGCGAGTGAATGAAAAACTGAAAAAAATAGCTTTAGATAACCATGTCTAATTGTGTTTCATACTAAAGTTTTTCACATTTTCACTCTCGTTAACCTTTATAATACTACTTCCTTATTGACAAATGTAAGTGAGTGATAAATAAAATAGGTTCGACATAAGACAACAAGAAAGATTGGTTAATAAGCCGAACTATGCAATAATATATAAAAACACACTGAAGCGCGTCTCTATTCGTATGCTTGACTATGAATTTGAAGAGAAGTCAACGTTTGGGACTCACCAAAAATAACGTTAAAAGTATTCATTATTGATTATAAGATTGCTTTCTTCATTTCCATTTTAAGGAACCATAGACATTGCAAAGAAAGCTTACGAATATCTAGACCCCAAATAAATATTAGATATGTCTTAAGCAATTTTTTTTTGAAACAAAATATGTATATAAATTACTGACTGGTCTCTGTTTGGATGACTTGAACGGGACGGGACACTCATCAAGCATTCGTCAAGAACAAAGTTTGCTTCACTTATGAGGTAACAAACCCATCAGTCCAGTTTTTAGATAAGTTGACGCTATATTAATCTTCCTCTGGGATACAAAAAAAAAATACGTCAGGATACTAGTTGAAGTAAAAGGGGATTTAAATCACCGGTCACAATCAGGAACCGTTTAGTAAAGTATTCAATACACACTCTCTCCTGCTTAAAATAATTCAAATTAGTTCTTTTTAGTGGATAATAGACCTTACTTCATACCTTTATAGTATCTCATAGAATGACAGTCGAATAACCAAGGCGTTTTGCAAGATAATAAAATAGGCACCGATCTTACAAATATTGTAAGAGACATTTAAGACATAATCTTGAAATGACTCGACTTATGAATTGCCCGATTATACGGCTAAATTTCGTTACCTACATAGAAATTTCAAAAAGTTTACTAACAAATAAGTATAAAATGCGAGGTGTCCAAAAATTTACTGCATTATAATTTCGAAAGGAAGATATCGCTTAGCGAACGATGATTAAAAACAGAACTTTAGCTTTTATAACCGAACAAATTGTTCCGTATTTAAGCTCCACTTACTTCTGGAATTTTGAATCAAAAAATTTTAGTCTAGTCACTTTTAAAGAAGACTAAAACTTTTGGGAGTTATTGACGCATAACTTCATAAAATTTGATTGAATTCTTGCTACACATTGTTCTGAACAACTGGTTCTCCTATACAGATACATCTGACGCAGTCCAATGCTAATAATGGGATTCGTCAACTATGGTTTAACAATAAAAAGAAATCCTAAAGTTCATTATTGAGCGACAGACAAGAACAAGATGTTTTACAAGCTAAGCGTTGTTCAGACAACATTCGGTTTTAACGAATTCAGACTACCTCAAGCAGCAAATGAAAGACAGCGATTTTTGATTAGCCTGGAATATTAATATTTATGATATAGAAAAAGGAATGTTATCATGTTTCAACGAAGACTAGTATACCATTTTGTATCGTATCGATTCGTAAAGGATACGGTATGTTTAAACACAGACGTTTGATTGAAAATGAATCGACTGGCAGTCAAATATAACTTCATGAATTACAAAAACATCTAATTTAAATAGGATGCTTTAAAGGTATAAAATATATTTGTGCTGGAGTAAACATCGTAAAAGGGAATGTGTTTGACAGTTGGTAATGGGTTAATAAAATAGAAGGTAAAGTTTTAAAATTCCTTTAAATCAACGATTATAAATACATTTGAGATTTTATCATGCAGTTTTTAATATGCTGACTAATTTTGCCCAAATACTTTAGTTATCTCACAAAACTAACCAAAGTACGAAACGACAATCTTGTATGCAGAATATATTAAAGCATTCAAAAGCTATAGTACTAATTGTGTAGAAGGCTAAAACCATCGCATCAGAAACGCACATATCGTTGATTGATGCTTATTTGAAGCAAATCTGACGGAGTCTAATATTGACATACTACTCATCTAACAGAGTAAGTATATACATTTCAATTAATAACCGGCTATGGGCTGCACGGATGTTCAGTTCGAAACGTAAACGAATACGTTTATAAAATTTCTTCATCATTAACACGCTTGGTTATGGTATCTGAAAAGCGCGGATATAGCAATTTAGTTATTCAATTTACCATAAAGGGTTGGAATATAATTTTCCGGTCAGTCCGCTCAGCGCTGCATACACCTTGAAGATAAAACTAACAGCAAGATAAACATATAATATTGCATCTATCTGCGTTGAAAATTTGAAATCCTAAATAAAAGAACAACAGTACTTTGCAGATAACTAATAAAAGAAATTGCCGATACATCACAATGATAACTAAGAGTATGGAGCAGCCAGGAAATATTCTTAATTCACAGCATCTAAAATTTAACGCAAATGTTATGGTTACAAGATCAGGGAAATGAATTATAGGATAAAAAATCTAGCCTTGTCTGATTACATAAAAGAAAAAAATAAACAATTATAATTTTTATTTTTTCGTTGATGACATATTAGTCTGAACCCGTTGCTACTTTCTAATTGCCTTGTTAATAAGAAGTCACTAATATTCGCAGCGATATGAACAAAATAAAGAAAATGTCGATTGCAGGTACTAATTAAGACTGCAAAAGACATATTTGGTAACCGAAACTGTTTATGACGTAAGTCTGCATATCCTTATAAAATCTTAGCTTTATTGGGAAAGAGTAAGATTGTAGATTTCTCTTTTGTTCATTATTATGGGATGGAAATTAATTTGAATTTGCGATTACCTTTTGTAAAATAGATTAGGTAGTAATCGTAAAAGAAAAAAAATTCATTGCGAAAATTTGCTATTTTTAAAACTTTTGCGATTGCAGCATGTGTTTTCGATTAATTAAATCAGTATTTATATATTTAAATGAAAAAGTTGTCAAGGCAGGCACCTTCGTATTATTCGTATTGTGTCAGTGTGATATATCGTAGTAAATACTATAAAAACGTATAAAGCCATGTATAATTTAAAATATGATATTACAGAATATGATGATACAAGGATATCCTCCGAAAAGCAAAGCAACGTTGCGCAGATGGGTACTCGCTATAACAATACAACTTAGAGAACAAAACAATTATAATAAAGAGGTCTGCTTCGTATTTGTCGAAACCTTTTTTGTGTTAGCTTAATGAAAGAGGATGATTGCTTTTAAGGGCTGTGAGGATTAAGTAGTCGGAAATCAAAAAATATTTTTTATTTGGCTATGTATCGTCTCACAAAGCGAGCTTTTTAAGATGTTCCGAGACTTAAGGTACACGCGATTTATAACGCCGGCGGGCTAGTAGACAAAAGAATATAATTTTTCATTACGGTCTTGATAACTGTTTATGAAAAAGCATTTCGTGAATCGATTAGTTGTCATTAAATCTTTTGACCTGAAGCGACCACTAAGCCAACTTTGACGGCGTACAAAGCCATATCTTTAGTTAGCTGTTTTACTTCAGGATTTGGATTTGCACTAGACCTTTGATACTTAGCTTCATCAACCCATATTTTAATTTGAAATCCCTCAGAAACGACAACATTCTTAAGACCAGCTTTTTCAAGTAGTTCGACATATTGCTGCCTTGTAAACCCGTTTGGATGACTGATACCGTGGCTAGCATGGAAATCCGCTGACATATTTTCGTGAAAACTTCCAGCGCCCTTCAGAAAATCAGTTATGTAAAGACGACCTGAAGGTTTTAAACAATCTTTTATCTTTTTCGTGATGAATTCGACGTCTTGTATATGATGGTACGCCATGGAACAAACAGCAGCATCATACTTTCCAGCAATTTGATCGTTGGGTTCTGTCTCTAAGCTCAAATCCACGTTTTCAGCGTGAGCTTTTTCCTTAGCATTTAAGATCTGAAACTTATGATTAAATCTATCAACCATTGCTGGAGAAATATCGAGACCAAGAATACTTTCACAATAAGGTGCCAAATGTTCACTAATTAAGCCAGTTCCGCATGCAAAATCAAGTAAACGAATGGATTTAGATTCCCAAAATTTATCAACATTTGTAAATTGTTCATTAATATCTATTGAATCTTGAGTGAACTGTTCATAAGAGGAGGCTCGATCCAAATCAACAACCGGGTTTGTTGATTGAAGTGAGAGTTGCAAAATCTTTTTGCTTATAATTTTTGTCATCGCCAATGTAGTGGGGTTATCATACTCATGGGCCTTTTCGGCGTTAAAATAACTTACATTTGATGCAGTAATATTAGACATCTTGAGAACCTCAAACAGGGTACGACTAGGAAGCTTAGTTAGTTAGTACAGAAAGAAATAAACAAAAATCGGTCTAAACGGTTTTAAAAAGAACGAATTTATAGCTTAATGCCTTCTATATGTATGAAAATTTGGTTATTGCTAAGTGTTTAAAGATTTAAAGGAATTTTATATAATTCCCAACGCGCCTATCGATCGAAGAATGTTATCTGATACGTTACTACCTCTAACCTGTAATAGTTATTTCAAGACAAGATATTTCAGAAGGCTTCTTTGAACTCTTCTTATAATTCTTTTTGTCATTCAGACGAAAAGTGTTATAATAACATACAACTACTTCTATATACAAAGGCTTAAATACTTAGTATATAGCTAAAAAAACTGAATTTCTTATTTATGGATACCCGTTTGTAAACAATCGAATATTATAACTAAGTCATTCTATTATACCCAACTCATGTACTTTTTCTAGTTTATTTTAAAGGGCGGAAAGCGTTTATGAATGTCGTTTACACTTGATCTATAACTCATCTGCGACGTTGCATTTGACTTGACCTTTTTACAAATGAAGGTAACAAAGGCGAACCTTAAGCACTCTTATTTGAAATAAAAGCGGATTTTGACCCAGAAGGTGAAACTTTTCAAGAACCAAACACAAATCCCTCGATGAAAAGTGTTTCAGAATTGAATTTACCCAGGGCCGACCAAATCAAGCTCATAGTATGCGATGTTGACGGCACATTGTTAGACGGAAACCATGTATTTCATGAACGAAATCATAGAGCGTTAGCATATTTAAGAAAGCAGAAGCCCGAGTTACCAATTGTATTAGCGACAGGCCGACAGCGTTCATCAGTTGTTAAAATTCGAGAACCATTGAAATTGGATGAATTTCCATGTATCCACCTAAATGGTTGCGTGGTTTACAACAAGGGAGAAATCTTTTCTCAAGTAGGACTTTCGAAAGAATTGGTACACTCCGTGTATACAAATGTCTTGGAACATGATACCACGGCCATATTGGCTTATGATCACAGTAAGGTATACCCATTAAAAAACGACTCCGAAAATGGTGGTATTCGATTTCTTCAGGAAGTTGGTGAGGTTGTTGCATTAGAGACACCAGATAAAACTACTTTGGAACGAGTTCTTTCCAACGAGTTACCAGTGACCAAATTGGCAATTTACGAAAGGAATCTTAAGCGTTTGGATGAAATCAAGGTATCTTTACTGAAGAATGACCAGAAAGAATACACATTTACTCAAAGCCTTCCCTTTATAATTGAAGTTATTCCTTCTTCAGCGAATAAGGCAACTGGGTTGACAAACATTTTGACCAAAATATATCCTCACATTCATTATAATGAAGTTTTAAGTTTTGGAGATGGTGAAAATGATGTTTGCATGTTTGAGACTACCGGACACTCCGTCGGAATTTGCAACGGTATGCCTGCTGCCATTCAAGCAGCAAAATATATCTCTCGTTCCCCAAACCATCAAGGTGCTGTTGGTGAAATACTAGAGCATATTTACGAGATTCCTCCATATAACTGAACCCAGCGATTTCTATGGTATGAAAACAAATTTCGCTAATAAGTCATTCCATGTTGGCAAAATAAAATAATTTCAAATTCATGAGATGTTTCATATAACAAGTTTTGTTTTCTCTGCTCAGTACTTTGGATGCATCTCTCATGCACGCCAAAGCAGGCACCTGCTACTAGCTTAGATTCAAAACTTTTATGTGATCTCGCCTGAAATACAAATAGAGCATAGAAATATCATTCATTAACGTTACAATCAATTAAATATAGAGATAGATATAGCAAAGATTTAACTTTAATCACAGAAGAAACTATTTTTCCCCATGCAAGAAGAAAATAGTTAAATCGTTATAACACTAAACAAATTTTTAGTATAAACAGACCATAACAAAGAGAAATCATGCAAGCGACAGCTTCTATAATTAATTAAATTTCTTCGTAATGTTGAAAAACATCGGCGTCCCATTTTTGGTGAGAAGTCACTTCCTTTTTTAAATGCTTCAAAAAGTGGTTAGAACCACAAGCACTTATTGCACTAGTATTAGCATTGGATAAATCAAAGTGGTTCTTGATATAGTTTTCTAAATTGGGTTTTCCATTAAGGTACTGAACCAAATTGGAATCACTTGATTCAGATATTAAACGCTCTTCCACAGGATAGCTTGCAGTAAGATGACAATAGATATGAACGGTAACCTGGTTCTGTCCCAAAGAATCCTTGAAGATCCTATTGAACAAACTAAGTAGCTTCAACGATCGACAAGACCATACAAGAGTGATATAAAGAGTATTTCCAGGCTTCAGAAGAAGATCCCTTAGAATAGGTAAGGTATAAGTGATTCCAACACCACCTGCAGCTAATAAAACATAAGAATAGTTTCTAAAGGGATTTGAAAGTGGTCCATAAGGTCCATCCAATAGCACGGTTAGTTCTTTGGCTGATTTTTCAGAATTCGTGCTTAAACTAGTATCGCTATCGAGACTAGATTGTTCCTGGTCTAAACTCAATTCAGAAACAACGATGCTAGCATCGTTATTTACCTTGGCTTTTTCGTCTCCTTCACTGAAACTAATGGTTGTGGAGTTCAAATGGTCAGCCAATCTTTGAGTAAATCCTTTACGAACGGCAACCAAAAGCTCCACATGTTCATCGGAAGGACAGCTAGCAAGGGTAAAAGGGTGAATTTGCCAAAAACTAAAACGAGGGATGCTTATATAAACATGACTGCCTGAAGACCATGGCAAAGAAAAGAAAGATGTTTTCGGTTTTTTTCCACGTATATAAATAACGTTATCATCAATAATACTTATTTCAAGTTTTCTTCTGTTGATGAAGCTTCGCAGAATTCTACATCCGCGATCAAACGCGTAACAAGCGATGGCCGCTTTCATGTAGGGGACGCATTGTCGATGATGATGATAAATACACACAAGAAAGCCAATGCTACATGCGTGATGTAGAACAAAAAACCATTCATAAAACCTGCGACGAACGAATGGTAAAGTACTGACGATCATCACGACCATTAATCCTAGAATACTGTAACCCCATCTGAAAGCACTGTCGACCAATTTATGACGATCATGGCTAGCCAGTCCAAGAAAAGTAAAGCCATGTATGATAGCCATAAGAATAGCAAACTGAGCAAGACGGCGATGAATATAATTCATTTTTTCATGAGAGGTGAAAAGCATCAAGGCAAATGGATTGTTTTTTAGACTGAAAAAGTAAGAAATAAAAAAAAGAGCAGCAGCTAGAAAACCGCATCTTGCTGCTACGGCATGTGCATTCCAATTTCCTGTTTCATTTTTAGGCGGTGTCTCTTTATCAATGAATGGAACAGCGATTGCAAAAACAATTGGGATCGCAATTAAAGTCAAAACAATTTTGTTCGTAACCAAATATACAAAAATATTTCGAGCAATTAGATAAACGCGCTCGATGGGAGATGTATTTCCCTTGACAGAATTATTTCTCTTATGAGACTTATAGTTAACCCTCACGGTTTCTATAGTATAAAATCCGGATAAAGCAATTAAGCATCCAAATATTAAGCATATAGCAATGATTGCCCATTTATCATTAGATTTAATCATGTTTACCCAGGATTAGAAAATCGATTATACACAAAAGCTGGTGAAGACTCAAGGGACATGCAGCTAGCTATTTATAATATAAATTCTTAAGTAAGAAATGAAAAACTTGTAACCTTTTTGAACCTTTTTCTTTCATAAGAAAGAGGCTTTTTCGCGGCATTCGACATATTGATGATACGAATTTTATCAACCACCACTCAGCTTTATCAGACGAATCAATTGTCCAATTTGGCATCAGAAATAATCAGATCAAAACTGACCTAATCTGCACGTTGAAAATTATCAGATATATCCGGTTTTATCCGATCATCATCGACATGTAAAGACTGTCGCATCAATAGTAACTAGAGAACAATTGAACAAGGAAAATAAAGAAGCAGTAAAGAAAAAGCATCAGATTTAGACATAAATTCCCAGAAGATGATCGATTTTGCAAGCTGACTAATTATTTGACGTATTGAAGCAGGGATATCATGGCACCACTACTAAACTTTGGGAGGGGCCCCTTTTTTGTTAGTGACTTTTGCTGACTGTTTATGCATTTCAGAAACCATTGATAATATTATATTTATAAGTCAAACGTTATAAATATAACTAGAAGGAAGCAGGTTGATGAGCTGAAGCAAAGCGCAATGTAACGGTTGGAAATGCAAGATAAATAAGAGATCCAAGAGAAAAGTATCCAATGCTAGGATACAATACTTTTTTGTATTAACATGTAGTAGTATAGAATCCTCCTATATTCTTTCTACAGACGAGGTTTCGAATTAGCTTCGGCTGGTATGATCAACTTGATCAATTTGTGGAGGACTATCAAGTTGATCAGATAAATCCAAAAGGCGTTCGTACACTTTAATCAAGCGATGCGATAACCTCCATTTTAATGTAGATTTAAATACTCTACTAGAATCAAAAATCCCTATAAAGTAAATTTCGTGTTGCGAAAAATCCTGAGGAAACTAAAAACCGATTCGAGCAAAACAGAATCAGAAGCAACAATAAATCCTAGATACGATTCTAATGTGAACTGAGACAAACCTCACCAGCTTGTATGATGTTTTTATAAAGGATTTTAGGCGCAAGAGAAGAAAGGAAGAAAATAACCATGGATTTTTAAAGAGAGCTAGAGCTCGACATAGCTGGAAAATAAAAGATGAGCGACCCAACAAAATGAAAACAAAAGTCAATTTTGAACCCTTAACGTTGAATGAGCCGTCATTGTCAAAATGCATCAAATCCTACGAAAATCATGAAAAGAACGTTATAAACTACATGGCATTTGAAATGAAACAAGGAAAGAAGAAAAAAGAAACAGAAAGGAAAGGAAAGGAAAAGCTCGCTTTATTTTATATAGAAAACCATCATAGAAACGCGAAATCAGTCATAAAAATTAAAAATAAAATAAAAATAAAATCATAATCTCAACGAAAACCACAAGAATGCGTTATACAACACATTTTACTCTAGCACACAAAAAAACAGAAGATTAGCAAAAACAAAAAATTTATAACAAATGATTCAACAAAATCGACAATGGATACGAGCCCTTTTAAATTACGGTTCGGTGTCAAAAAACTTTCCTACCAAAGAAGTTACAGCCATCGCTATAACACCCAAAACAGTGACTCTGAGTATAGCTCTCATCTTGTTGGCACCTCCAATATGAGCGCCTATGAAACCCAAGAAAGCAAGGAAAAACAGAGTTGAAAAAGTCAAAATTATGGTCACATGTTCCACCGGACTCAGGAGTGCCGTAGCCAATGGTAAAATGGCACCAGCCGAAAAAGCGCCTGCAGATGAAAAAGATGCTTGTATCGGCTTTGCTACGGAATACATGTTAATACCCAGCTCCTCACGAGCATGCGCTTCTAAAGCATCGTGTTCCATTAGCTTGGTAGCGACTGTGTGAGCTAATTCTTGGTCCAGGCCTCTTGTCATATAGACATTGGACAACTCGACGACCTCTTCATCCCAGTTCTGTTCCATCTCTTGTCTTTCTAAATCCAAATCTGCACTTTCCAAGTCAGCCTGCGAACTCACAGAAACATATTCACCGGCAGCCATTGACATGGCACCAGCAATTAAACCAGAAACTCCTGTTAACGCTATACTTCGACGAGAGGCATCAGCAGATGAAACTCCAATCAATAAGCCGGAGAGAGACAAAATACCGTCATTGGCACCTAGGACAGCAGCGCGTAACCAGCCGACATAGGCCATCGCATGCTTTTCCTTTGGTTTCGGTTGCAACCAAGCAAGCATTGTTAATGAAAAACGATCGAAAAACAATCAAAAATCAATGGTACAAAAGAGTGAAGCAATTTTTCTTTTTCTTTTTCACTTATTTGCAATCCTTCACGGTATAAATATGCTACCTTTTTTGCAGAGATTTGAAGAACCGCTGCTTCCAATTTTTTGAGTTAATTGTAAGGTCTAAGATTGGCTTACTAAAGATCGAATTTTATAGGCCCGTCACTTATATTTTGTTACTTAGGAGAAATAATATGACATTCTCATATGTTAATTAGTAAAAAAGACTCGCTTTCATTTCATCAAGTTTATACGTATATTTATATTTTCTCTAGTAAAATAACCGTTTGTTTCTCCCTTTTTTAAAGGCAGCTTGAAAAACAACCATCTAACGTATTTACCTACCGACTTTGTCTTTTGACAGGGATCTTGTATGACAAAGAACAACAACAAAAAAAAAAAAAAAAAAAAAAAAAAATAACAAGAGAGAAAAAAAAGGGATTGTCGTTTAGTATTGAAATAAACTCTTTGTTTTGGGTGTTTCTTTCGAATAAAAATGAGTTTGGAAGCAGAATACGATAGTGCGTACAACTGAAACAAAAAAAAAATTAAAAATTGTGTTTAGCAGTAGACCAGAAAACTCCTCAGGTCATGAAATTTATTTCTTGTTTTTTGTCTTTTCTACAAGGGTTCCAACTCGAACAAGAAACCTCTTTTACTTTGTTTATTTATTTATTTACTTGTTCGACTGTGAAAAATGGCTCTAAAATTGGAATATTCTTCATATATCCCCAAGTGATATCATATATTTCAAAAAATCTATGAAGAAGTGCCTGTATCTTTAGCCAAGCGAGGAACCCCAGAGCCTGAGAACATAATTCAAATCACTGTTTTACTGTGAGAAGCTCTCAAGGCAAAGCCAGTAGAAAAGTATTGATTCCGCTATCGAGTTACGTAACAGATTGCAGTCTTTTAGTTATATATATTTATGTACATATACATATACATTTGAATCTATCGTTTGGTGTCAATTGACAATCCACCAAAATTTGGATATCTAAAAGTACAACTATGAAATTATTCGTCACTGGAATTAGTACAGACGTAGGGAAGACAATCGTATCTTCAATTCTTGTAGAATCCTTACAAGCCGATTACTGGAAACCCATTCAATCGGGTGACCTAGACAATTCAGATTCCCATAAGGTACAAAGGTTGATTAGCAACACCAAAACCCATATTCATCCAAATACTTATGCCTTGAATACACCGGTTAGCCCTCATGTTGCTGCAAAAATTGACCACGTTACGATTGATGTAAATAAGGTCGTTCCTCCCAAAACCGAAAATCCTCATATGGTTATTGAGGGTGCAGGAGGAGTCTTTGTTCCATTGAACAATACAGATATGATTATTGATTTAATCCGGCCGGATTATAAAGTTGTTATCGTGTCAAGAAATTATTTGGGAAGTATTAATCACACATTGTTAACCATCGATGCTCTCCGCAATAGAAACATCTCAATTGCAGGGATCATATTTAGTGGAACAAAAAACTCAGAAACGGAAGACTGGATCTTACAGTATTCTAAGCTTTGTTGTATCGGACGGGTTAACGAGGAGAGCATCTTTGATAAATCTTTGATCTCCAAATATGCTAGTATGTTTCGTCCCAACATTATGAACCTATGAGAGGGCTTTACGAGTATCTGGAATACCATATATATAGTACTTTTGTAGATGATAAAAAGAATTGAAAAATTAAAAACATATAAAGAGTACAATCTATAACACGACGCAGACGAAAATAACGATATTCAACCTTTCCTTTAATTCATTCAAGTTTGATTACCTATCATTATAAAAAGTTTTACTCAATGAGTTTGGTGAAAAAAGATTCGGAATACATTTGGCACCCTTACACTCAACACAAAACAGCAAAGCCTCCTATTGTTATTGTCAAAGGGAAAGGAGCTTCCTTATGGGACGAAAATGGAAAAGAGTATATTGATGCTATTGCTTCCTGGTGGGTGAACCCCTTTGGCCATAGCAATAAGTATATTGCGGACCAAATCTATAAACAATTGACAAGCCTAGAGCATGTTTTGCTGGGTGGGTTTACTCATCCTCCAGCAGTGAACCTGGCAGAGCGACTATTATCTATTTTGCCCAAGAACCAAAAGAAGGTCTTTTTCTCAGACAATGGTTCTACTTCTGTTGAAGTGGCTATTAAGGCAGCTCTACAATTCTTCTACAACAAAAATGAAAAGCGAACAACCATTGTAGCTTTTGAGGATGCTTTTCATGGAGATACTTTTGCAGCTATGGCGGCAAGTGGAATTTCATTTTATACAATGGCTTTCCAAGGAATGTTTATCGATGTCGTTCGCATCCCCGTACCTGTTCCTGGAAAAGAATTAGAAAGTTATGAAGCTCTCGAAAAGGTTCTTACTGAACATCAATGTGCTGCTTTTATTTTTGAGGTTTTAATCCAAGGTGCTGGCGGTATGAAAATGTACGAGCCTGAATGTCTGGACAAACTCATTGAAATTTGTCAAAAACACCAAGTGTTAACCATAGCTGACGAAGTAATGACCGGTTTCGGAAGAACGGGAAAACTATTTGGATGTGATTATTTAAAAACTCAACCTGATGTTCTGTGCTTATCCAAAGCTCTGACAGCTGGCACAATTCCCATGGCTATAACGACGTTTTCCAAAACTGTTTTCGATGGATTCTACAGCGACGACATTAACAAGGCCCTTTTCCATGGTCACACATTTACTGGAAACCCCACTGGATGTGCAGCGGCGTTAGCAAGTTTGGATTTGTTATTGTCCAAAGATATGCAAGACAATATTTCTCGTATTCACCATAGTCATTTGCAATTCAAAAAGCGTTTAGATTCTCATCCACGCGTGCAAACCGTCCGTGTACGTGGTGTTATTCTCGCTCTTGAAGTTTCGTCTCAGCAGAAAGAAAGTTATTACGGTAACCTCAGAAACAATTTATACGACTTTTTTCTCAAGAACGGAGTTATGTTACGTCCCATTGGAAACATTGTCTACATTTTACCTCCCTACATAATTACCCAAGAGCAACTGACGATCGTTTACTCTACAATTGAGAAAGCTTTAGATGAAGTGGTTTAATACTCATACCTAAAGCTCACTTAATGTATCATTTTTCCTAAAAAAAGGGGGATTACTGAAGAGTCATATCTACTAATGGGCCAAGATTGGTTGTTTCATACTTGTTGTCATCCGTTATTGCAGAAAATGATCAAGTTTGAAAGCAGATCCTGTTGAAGTCGTTATAAATGGACTTTTCTGCAATCTTTTTTTATTTTATTTTATTTCATTTCAAATTTTTTATAAATAACGTGCATTGACAAGATGATGATAAATGATATTCTTGAGATTCGACAGAAGGAAAACAAAATAATACACGAAATAAATGTGGTGAATAAGTGGATATGTTTTTATTATCCGGTTAATAACTATATTCAAGTGAGTTGTTTGCTCTTTACTTTTCGATAGGTACTATTTCTAATCAAGAAAATGGTTTTCTTTCATAATTTAATACATGATAATTGGAACGAACTACAATAACGATATGTTTTTGGAATATTATTTTTGTTTTAAAGATTATTTATCGGAACCATAGGGAAGAAATTGGAAACTTTCCTTCACAAACGACGTTCAAGTCACCTAGGTATGGAACGAGAAAACTAGCTGTTGAAATATATATATTCAGTATTTTCGAAAGTTTCAAGAAGAATACAATAATTCAATTCTTTTAACCACCATAACTAACCAAGGCCTGAAAACATCCATTATATCATACATTAGATAATGTATGTATGAACATGATTTATGACAACAACACCAACAACCGAAGTGATTAAATATGGATTTTATGTTAAATTGGAGTTTCTCTTTAAGGACTCTTTAATTACGAGAGTAAATTTACAATTAAACTGAAGTATATAATAACTTTGGTTTAAAACACAACTTCACGAATTGACATTGCTTGTATATTAGGATCGAAACTTTGGAGGGAAAGGATGTCTAGTACTTATTAATCTACTACTGGAATTAAACACAGTGAATTTTTCACTCGCACGTATGTTTAAAGCCTTGGAACCCGACATTTGCTTTAATGATGTAAAAATGACTTTCATATATTACGGCCACGTTTGAATACGACAAGTATAACAGAGACTCAGCTACAATTCAATACTGACGTATTTAAAGTGCTTTGAATCTGACAATATATAAAAGAAGAGAAAGTTCATTTCATAACCTGTCTACGGTTGTTGAAAGGTATAAGTGACCGATACAAACTTATCACATTTTTCATAATAAGAAGATGAATGAAATCAGAAATACAGCTACCAACCTGATGGACAAGCAGTTGGGTCGAAATCCCGTTTCGGAGACATACGGCCAGCCTGTCCAAGATCCATCAGGCGCGACTATGAAAGCTGTTGTCTTCGATGGCTCAAGAAGTGTAAAAATCGATCAAGTGCCTAAACCGACAATCACTCACCCGAAAGATGTAATTGTTAAAACGACCGCCTGTACGATTTGCTCAGGTTCTGATTCCCATATGTTTTCCGGGGAAGTTCCAGGTATTAACAAAGGTTCTGTTCTTGGACACGAATCTTGCGGTATTGTAGTCGAACGTGGTTCAGAAGTTAAGGATCTATTTGTTGGCGAGAGAGTAGTCATCGCTTTCGATATTGCTTGTGGATCTTGCTCCTTCTGTAAACGACGTGAGTTTCCTGGTTGTGATACTACAAATGACACTAAACTTATGGATGTTAACTACGGTGCACACCACTCGGCAATTTTTGGCTATACCAAGATGCTAGGAGATGTCCCAGGCTGTCAAGCCGAGTATATTCGTGTTCCGTTCGGTGATGTTAACTGCTACAAGCTTCCGGAAGATATTCCCGATATTAAAGGTCTGTATCTTTCAGATGTACTGTGTACCTCCTTGCACGCATGCGAGCTCGGCAGTGTTCAAAAAGGAAACACAGTTGCTATTTGGGGTATGGGTCCCATTGGACTGTATGCAGGCCGTTGGGCTCAAATCATAGGTGCAAAACGTGTCATTGGCATTGAAGTCATTCCTGAGCGCATTAAAATAGCCAGAAACCGTTTTGGATTTGAAGTCATCGATAGAAATGAAGTGAAAGATATTCCCAAAAAAATTCTCGAAATGGTTCCTAATGGCCCAGACGTTGCAATAGACGCCACCGGATTCCGATTCACTACTACGATGCTTCAAAAAATAGAACGTGCTGTCGGTTTGGAGACGGATTCAGCTGACGTAGTATTTGAATGTTTCCAAAGTGTTCGAAAATACGGCCATGTCTCCCTCATTGCAGACTATGTAGGAACCAGCAATCAATTCCCTGTTGGACATATCATGATGAAACATTTGACAGTTCGTTCTGGCCAATGCCCATGTCAAATTTATTTTGACAGAGTAGTAAAGGCTATAAGATCTGGAGAGATTGATCCAGAATGGATGATCACTAATAAGGTCAAGTTTGATGATCTACCTGACGCTTATGAGAAGTTGTTTTACAAGCAAGATGGATATCTTAAGATTTTCTGTCAACTGTAAAGTGATACACATTAAGTACATGAATTTATATAAT
Source organism: Schizosaccharomyces lindneri (assembly GCA_029532395.1). NCBI lineage: Eukaryota > Fungi > Ascomycota > Schizosaccharomycetes > Schizosaccharomycetales > Schizosaccharomycetaceae > Schizosaccharomyces > Schizosaccharomyces lindneri. Next base: position 26,549 of record JARFMH010000057.1, on the reverse strand, counting down.
ATAGGATAACGAATTTGACGATTAATGATAAATTATTTAAATAAATGACAAACACATAAATGGAATTTTGAAGGTATACCTCTCAATAAATAACTTTAAACTATGTTAAGTACGGTAAGCCGTCCGAATTAAATGACACAATCAGTAGTCTCGAGTGTCTAGTATCCGAAATATGATGATGCTGTTTATTCCACCGTCTTTTAGACATCTTCTTTGAAAAAAATCCAGTAGATCCATTTTCCTTTAAATAAGCCTCGATCGCCTTATCCTTCTGTTCAGCGACCTCGTCAGGATTCAAAAAAAAGACGTGTATCTTTCTTTGATGAAAGAAGTTTTTGTTCCATAGTTCAACGAACCCTCGAACCACAGGAAAACGAACATTATCAATGTACTTTTCGATGTAATAGCTGATGATGAAACGAGAAACTCCAAGGCTCACTAAACCAACAAGATTACCAGATCCTAAAAGAGCAACTTCACTAAAAGAACATGCCAAATTAATATCGTGTATAAACGACTTATAATCTTCCTCAGTAACATCATGCTTCGGGAGATCCTCTGGAAAAAATACTAAAGGGAAGCCTTTTGTGACTTCTGTGCTTCGAGAGAGAAGACAGATGGGCTGGAATTGATTATATAGAGCCTTCGTAGAAGCTTTTTTTGAAAATGATTTAGGAAGACCCATTGTGGTAACTTTTGTTTTCAATGAACGATTGACAAGTCCATGAAAAACATTTGTATAAACATTTGTATTAAGGAAATTAGTCTTTGATGTAGCTTTCTCGTCTTCCTTTGTGACATTTCTGATGGAAGGCGTAAAAACTGATATTGTACATGGTCCCTCCATTTTAGGACTCGTAATGGGTTTTATACCATCAATTTCTTTAGCATCATCTTGCTTAGATTCATTTTCTTTCAGGTTTACTTGGGACCGCATTGAGGTTACGCATTGGTTAACTATATGCAAGTCAAGGCGATTGGGGACCCTTTACGTATCGCATACCTTGGCTACATAAGGAGGAATTAAGTAGTTTGTCGATTGGTTATGAAGGATGAATATGTCCTCTACAATTTCTTTACTTATATTTGTTTTATGGAATGCATTTCATTGTGTAAAATCATAATATTCTCTATTTTCTTTATTCAGAGAAGCGATTAACATTGAGCTACACAAGATAAAAAGAAAAACAAAGCGGAAATTATTAGCGAATTAAGATTAAAACAAGCTTTAGTTTTGTTTTTATTTTGATTCACTCCAACGTAACCGAGTCATTTCATAGATCTGAAAGTAATGATCGAATAGTTTCCATGTTAGTCCGTACTAGCATTTGTCTGTTAGTAGAAAATTAAAATTAAGAAAAAAAACATACAAATTTGCCATGGATAGGTCTCCAATAAACGCAAAGTCATGTGAAGAATAGGTTGAGTCTTGTTATAAATGGTATCAGGATCATCATTTCCGTTTTCATATAACAAATGTCGCATCTTTGAAACGTATGTACTAGTCTGTACACGAAAATTTTTGCTATAATCAATTTTAATACTCTGCTTAGTTTTTGAATACCCGAAACTCCATAATATCAGAGCTGCGATATAGAATGACCATGGATAATATAAAAGAGTAGTAAATGGTGTGGTCGTATTCAAGTCTTCATGAATCATCATTTCCATCACATCAATGGCATGGCAAATTGAAATTTTAGCATTTTCAGTGCTTGCCCACAAATCTACGTATTTTATCGGAACGCTGCATTTGACAGACTCAATTTCTTTGTATTTTGAAGAAATAGAGTTGGCGTAGGATTGAATATAAGTGAGTTTAGTTTTCGAGTAAAAAGCTGCCAAATGGTACAACGCAAAACATTCTTTGACAAATGGATGCTTTGCTGGCAGCGTTCCTGATTGAACGAATTCTTCATGAAACTTCGAATGCCACCGCTTATATGTTTCGTAAATAATGTTGCACCAGTTGTCAATTTCACGCTTGCTAAGCTTGAGGCCAGGTACTAAATAAAGTTAGAACAGATTAGACGTAAAGCATTGCTTACCAAACTTTTTCTGCTTTACTGCTACATCTACTGATACTAATCCATGTAAAATCAACAGCATATTCCAAGGAGATTCCATGAATGACAATGTTTCATTCTGAATGAAGGCTCTAAGCATATGCAAAATCGTAGGCGGCTCATCAAGAGGTTTTTGACTCGCCCATACTTCAAAATTCTCTGCTTCCCAATGGTGTTCATCAGCAAATAATGGCAATGCCACGTCTGTTACACATAGTAAAGGTTGGTTTCCAAATATAAGAACGCATATCGCATCTAAAGAGAAACAACCAAAAATTAATCTAAAAAAGTAGTTAGTAAAGAGAAACGTGTAGACCAATTCATACCGCTTGACAGATTCTCTGGTAATCCATTTATGCCAATATTGTAAAGAGGAATTCGAGTCAACACTGAAAGTTTCGGAATGAACAGTCAATGCTTCTTCCGGATTTGCCTGTCGCAAAGCCTAAAAGGTAAGTTAAAATTACTAAAAATGCTTTGAAATATATTACCTCAATTAACACAGGATGAAATAGCTGGGACAAGCGATGTTGATGAACCGTACTTGTTAGCATTTCGAAAATTTGGATTAATAATAGCATCTGGTAGATCCATAATGGTATAGGTGGAATAAACTCTTCTTTTTCATAAACAAAAAAGCGAAGTTTTGAATGAATTTCAATTGCGAGAAGACGATCAGAAGGATTACTAGTGAAATGCATGCCCAGCGTAATCATTGCCAAAAGTAATTCTAAAGGAGTTTGAGATAATTGAAAAGTGCCTCTATGTAAGATTGGCCAGCGGATATGAAAATAAGACCAATAGGCGTTCACCCATGTACTAATCGACTCTGGAGTGACCATGTTCAAATAATCGGTAGAGAGCATGTGGTGATTCTAAATAGGTTATTAAATTATTTCACCAAAATTAAACATACTTTTAAGTATCCCAAAAGATTAGCATGCACGAATAAAGGGCATTTTTGAGCCACGTACATAGGACCCTTCAAAGATGGTTAGCTTTGCAAAACTAAAGAAACAAATACTAAAACATACAGTAGCCGTAAAGTAATAATTTAAGAATGTTCTATTCAAGTTGGGAAACGCGTCATCCCGGCTCAAAGTTGACTCCACCGGAGATTGTAATGGAGAAGAAGAATCAAATTTTTGCCTTTTCTTATTTTTATTAGAAGAAGGAAAAAACCAGCGCAAATTATCATCCATTGTTTTTGCAGAACTTGCAAATGACCTATTTTTCAAAACGCAAAGAGAGTCATGAAAAAGATCCAAGCGTGTACAACCATCAGGAGTGGAATCTAATTGAAAGAATTCTTCATAAAGAGAAGAAGAATTACGAGGGTTTGGAATTAAAGAAGGATCCATCTGTTGGGACACGGGAATCGGTGGCCGTTGAGTAGGGATTTTTACACTCAAAGAAGATGGAGGAGGTGATGAGAAAGAAGCCAAATCAACGTTTAGGCTGCGATTAGCGTGATCGTGAAAAAAGTTTGCATCAGGATTATGAACTAAAATATCGGATTTTTCAAAGACTTTCGAAGGAGAGGATGGGAGAGCTTGGGTAGGAACAACTGAAGATGTAGCTGGAGCATTAACATGTCCAGGACGCCCTGCAATTGAATTTGGTTGAGTAGGTTGCATCATGCTTGCAGATACTTGGACCAAATTTGGGTTCACAGAAGGATTGTGAGAAGCGTTAGGAGGTACATCGTGAAATTCTTTAGAAAATATGTGAGATGAGGAAGGGGAAGCAAGCACTAAAATTGAAAAGTTAGTTTCGAGCTTTGATCCAAACACGAAATCAAACGTTGTCTAAAACTATTAAACACATTCAACGCAGCACGACACCGTCAAACCGAAGAAGAGGCTTTGAGCATTTGCATTCCAACATACATTTTTCATAAAGACCTTGTTTTTGTATATGCATTTGTTGTACATGGCGATGTAAGACATCACTTCTTGCGAATGCACGGTGACAAAACGAACATGTAAAAGTTTTCAAGTTCTCATCTAATTGGAGGTTATGGTAAGTAAAAAAAACACATAAATCAATATGTAAGTGACTTACGGGTTCGTTCATGGCGCCGCAAATGTTCTTTTCTCGTGAACGACTTTGGGCAATCAAGGTACGTGCAATAAAACCTCGGGTCTCCAATTTGGTGAGCCCTTGAGCGCTTTCTAGTAGGTTTTCCAGCAAACGAATCCTCGTTGGACATTATTCTTATTCCTCTGTTCCGTACAATACCATCCACCTAGGTGTAGTTGGTAGAATGTGGGGGCAGAATCCTTGTGTTGCTGCACCTCGTTATTAAATACAATCATTCTTGGTGGTAGCTTTCAATAGTAAAAGGAATTTTAAAGACGATAAAAAATAAGAAAATTAAACAGTAGGCAAAAAGATTTAGCTCTCTTTACTGTTAGTAGAAAGCATTCAAACATTTCGTTGTAAACAATTACGAAAAATCTAAAGGATAAAAACATTGCTTCGGCCGGGAATCGAACCCGGGTCGCTTCGATGGCAACGAAGCATTATACCACTAAACCACCAAAGCAGTTGATGATAGTGGATAAACATTAACGTATACACAGTTATTCTTTAACTTTTTGTATTGAACATTGATTAATATACAATGATTATTTTCTGTGAACGTAAAGTAAGATAAATTGATTCTTTTTTACGAATCCTAAGCTTTGATGTTGTTGCTTGGTAAACAGTATAAGGAGGAATCATTCGTTACGTGTTCGCAATTCTTCCTACAGACTGAATTCATTATTTCTGTTTCTTTCGTTAACTACATATACCGCATAGTAATCTGTACTGTATGCGATATTACGCATTCTACTTATGTACGGTATTTAGCTTTATTTGTAAAGAGCGAAAAACAATTTTTAGCGTAAACAAACGATTTCTGGAACCACGGTCCTAGCCACTTCAGAGTTCTTTGGCTGTCTTCAAGATCCATCTCTTTCGAGCATCTTTTAATAAAAGATTCGTTGTGCATTCACGACGATTTTCAGGCTTTGTAAGAAATTTCCATTGTTCTTTAAATTTTCCTCCTAAAATGACAGTCGAGACTTACCATTTGGCTTATTCTCCTGTTGTTGTCTTTGGCCCTTCCGGAGTAGGTAAATCAACCTTGTTGAAACGTCTTTTGTCGCTACACGGTGACAAACTGGGTTTCAGTGTATCCCATACCACCAGAGGTCCTCGTCCTGGTGAGCAACAAGGTGTAGACTACCATTATGTTAGCAAGGATGAGTTCCGAAAACTAGTTGCTGAAAATAAGTTTGTTGAGTGGGCCGAGTTTTCTGGAAATATGTATGGTACCTCCATTATGGCCATTAAGGACCTGGAAAAAGGAAACAAAAAGGCTATTATGGATATTGATTTGCAGGGTGTTTTACAGGTTAAGAAGAGTGCCATCAAGGCACGTTATGCGTTCTTGGCACCTCCCAGTGTTGAGCAACTTGAGGCTCGCTTACGTGGTCGTGGTACTGAAAGTGAAGAGTCTGTTTTATTGCGTTTAGAGCGTGCTTTGAAAGAGATTGAATACAGCAAGCAGCCTGGTAACTTTGAGACTTTCATCGTTAATGATGACCTAGAGAAGGCATACAAGGAGCTTGAGGAGTTCTGTCTTTCTGACTCATAAACAATGGCTCGTACTTTATCTTGTAATCTTACCTCTGTTATGATGGGAGGTTTTATAGCATTGGTTGGTATATAATTTCTTTTGCATACACAAGGCATTAAGTAACTACCTATAATAATTTAATTTGGTTTTTCTTCTTTCCGCTATATTGGGCCTAAAACCTTTTATTAATAAAACATCTATAACAAATAAAAACAAGCAATGTGTGTCTAACGTAATGTTTGGAACTGCTCCACATTCTTTGTGGAAGAAGTAAATATAACAATATCAGTCATTTTTTTAGCCATTTTAAATAAGCAAATTATACACTCATAACAGTATCATCTTTCTTTTCCTCGACGATTTCAGTTTCGTTTTGTTGATTTCTGGAGGGAATCTTCCCTTCTTCATCTTCAATGATAGCCCATATAGATACACCCAGAATTAAAAAGGCTGACAAAAATGTGAGGAATCCAGCACCACCTCGATCAGCTTCTGTAGGACGAGGAACGGTCACTTCATAGTTACTTATAGTTGAGTTGGCAGAACCAAAAGTAGTATTCGAACGATTGTCAGATGAATTCGATAGAGTAACTAATTTTGGATAATTGTCAACATAAAGCATTTGTATAGCTTCTAAAGCTGAAAACTGTTGACCGACACCATATGTGCCATCCCATGTGCCATTGTCCCAAGACCAATGAACACCGCAACTCTTGCCAGAGTATCCACCCGAACAAGCCAAAGCTGCAGCAGTTGCTGATGTTTGGATTAATGGGTATAGCTTACTTTTAGTATAAGGAGCAAGACGTATTGCATTTCCAAAACTTTGCATTAATATGCCTTTGAATGCAGTTTGATCAATGTTACACGTCCCACTGGTTTCACATTGTGGATCCCAAGCTATACCATTATTTATAAAAAAAGATGTGGCATGAGAAATGAAACCGTCAAGTCTATCTTTCCAGAAATTGTCTCCTTGAGTATAGTTGTACATGTACGCGACACCAGTCATGTAGATTCCAAGGTTATAAGACCATTGAGAATGATCTATTACAGTACAGTTTGTAGAGATTTTGGATCCATCATAAACGCTGAAATCTGTGGCATTGACAAATCCACTGGACGTTGACCAATCCCAGACGCGATTAACCCAATCTTCATACTGGGAATCACCAGTGAAACGAGCTAATCTAGCAGCTAACTGAAATAATAGCCCATTACTGATACTGCTCTTGTAAGAATAACCACTTAACCAAGGAAACGCTTGCCAACGTAAACCACCCTTACAGTTCACGGTATCCCATCTACCAGAGATACGATTAAATGCTGCTTGACCTAATTCAAGCCAAGATGCCGATGAATCCCCTACTTGTTTTAAATTGAGCTCTGCAGCATCCATTGCTGCAGTACCCCAAATCCCTTGGTCATCATTTCCTAAATTGAAGTATTCGTCAGACGGCTCAAAATCGTAATCGCTACCAGCGTTATACATCAGAGACTCGGAAACTAAATCCGTATAAGTATTATTGTTAAACAATATACCATTGTTTAGAAGAACGGTCATGGAAGCACCAGTAAGCCACCAGTATGATGCGACAAATTTATGGTCGGTTCCGTTCCAGTAATTCATGAGCTCTCCAGTCATACTATTTATGGTACTTCGAACAGAATCTAAACGAAAAAAAAAAGTTAACATTTTAAAAATAAGAGTAAAGTAGGTCATAATGCTTTAAATCACTTACCATCGTCATGGATATCGAGATGAAGAGCCTGAACTTCAAAAAAGGCAAGGCAAATATATGCAATATAAAGAAAAGAAAACAAAGATATTCTCATATTTGGGTAAACAGTCGACGATGAATAAATAAAAAAAGAACGTAAAGATAAAGATAAAGTACAAAAAACCAACAGAGATCAAGAGATCAGGTAAATAATTTAAAAATTTCAATAGAAATAAAAGCAATAAATAATTAAACTATGTCACGCTTCGTTAACCTCAAGTCATGGAAAAAATCCTTAATCCTCAAAAAGCACCCAATTCAAAGACGGTAATGTGATTCAATCTAAAAACGTGAAATTATATTGTATATAAACTGCTCTCTTCTCCGTAAAAACCTCAATTGCGGTTAGTAAAGGATTTATACAAAAACTCGGTAGAAGGCAACAACCGTTTAGTAAACAATTTTTGCAGAAAACTCGCACCCGTGGTAATTGCGTCAATTATTTCTTGAAGAGTCATTTTTCTTTTTACAAAACAAAAACAGATCACTTAAGAATAATTTTGTAAAAATATAAATAAAGAAAAAAGTTTTTCAAGATATGAATCTCAAAGGGTTTATCCCGGAATTGCAATCTCTTGTAAACTTGGCAAGCAAAGGTATCAAGTTTAAAAAAACAAAATTCTATTCAAGATAATGCTGGATTTTATGTGATGTATCATGAACGATTATCGATACATATTGTTGATGCACAAATTTACACTTTATAACCGGGTAAGAACATTACATGTAATGGGAATGAATCATTAATTGAATTGCCGTGCATATAAACGATTCTTTCTACGTTAGTTCTCCAAGCAGTTCCGAGTTCATAGGAATACCACCAACGATAAGCAAGAACTAGACAGGATAAAAGAGAGGAAGTTTGTATATGAAAATAAACCGGTATATATATATGTACATATATAAGGGGAGATAAAGTAGATAGGATGCCCATATAAATAAAATGATGAAAGGACGAAAAAAGGTATAAACTCCTGTAGCATTATGTAAAAAGTGAGAGGACGGTGATAAAAGGTTCTAATTTCCGATACTATCTTCTGGATTTTAAAAGAACAACCACAAAGAAAATAGTAAGAAAAGAAATGAAAAAAGAGCTGTTAAGAAGCCTGCCCAACCTTTATCGCTCTTCGTGGCTGCGGGAATGGAAAAGCTCACCTGGGTATCTTGTCCGGCGGTAGGGTCGGATTTTGAGCGGGCGCCTGTTTTTAAAGATAAAATAGGAGAATATTGAGGTGTTAAGACTGATTGGATAACTTCGAGTGCTGAAAGCTGTTCTCCGAGTCCATAGTTTCCATCCCAAGTACCATTGTTCCAAGTCCATCTATTTCCACAAGTTACATGATCATATCCACCACTGCAAGCTAAAGCAGCTGCTTTAGCACTCGCATGAAGATAAGGCATAATTGTTTCAGTGGTATAAGGAGCGAGTTGCATGGTGTAACTAAGGTAACGGGCGAGCATACCTTTGAAACCAGTCTGATCATAATTGCAAGAATTCGACATTTCACAGTTAGGCTCGTAAATAATTTTGTCTTTGTTGAAGTAATAATTTAATGTTCGATTCAGTAATCCTTCCATATGGCCTTTCCACTCAGTGCTTCCATTTGTGTAATTATACAAAAAGGCGGTACCAGCAAGGTAAACACCGGTTGTGTAAGACCATTGTTCATTTGTGATGGTGCTGCAATTCGTGTCTGTTTTTGATCCATCATATACTGCATACGAATCCAAATTTACGAAATTTACACTTACAGACCAATCCCATACTTTGCGAGCTAACTCCACGTATGTTTCATTCTGCGTATAACGGGCAAGGCGAGACGCCAATTGGAATAGTGCGCCATTACTAATGGTATTTTTGTAATTGTATCCTTGATTAAAAGTATAAATTTGCCAACGAATACCACCATTACACGAAGAATTATCCCATCGTTCGGACATTTCGTTTGTTACTGCTTGCGCAAGCGCGGCCCAAGAAACATCTGAATCATTGTCCTTGATATTCATCTCAGCTGCTGACATACCAGTCATACCCCAGATGCCTTGATCATCGTTACCAAGGTTGAACTTTTCGTTGTTTGGGGCGAAATCATCCTCTTCGCCCTTGTTCGCCAACATGGATTCGACAACCAAGCCCATGTTGCTGTTATTCTTCGTTCCAGAATACGTGTTCAGCATTCCATTGAGACAAGATCCCGTCATCCACCAATACGCAGTAAACGTATGGGACGAAGGCTGATAATAATTCAGCATTCCTTTAGTTACGGCATTGATACCATCATAAACAGAATCTATTTTCCGGTTAGTATTTACTTTAGAAGCTTTTCATTTAGAAAAGAAAAACGCGAACCTTTATCATTGGGATCCAAATCGAAACAAGCAACACTTTTTAAAAGAAAGAAGAGCACCCAAATATAAACATAACCATAATATTTCATGATAATATATGAGCCTTAAAGGCTTTCCAAAAGATGGGTTTCTTTGAGGTTTTTAAATGCAAAAGAAAGATATAGTGTTGGTTTCAGATAAATCTACTTTATTTACATCGCTTTTCTTTTAAGGCGCAGTATCAATTTAACGAGATTGCTTATCAATCTCTAATGTTCAATAACCTTTAGGTAGCTAGAAATCGGTAAGCTATCATCGTCAGCAATATTTTTTTATTTTTTTTTCTCATATTTATGCTGTTTATTTGTTTAGTAAACAATAGGACCTACTACAGGCAGACCTCGAACCAGCTAGATCTATGTTGCTTTTCTTTTTTGAATTTATGCATTTAAAACATAATAAAAAGGCTGAAACGCCAGTTTCCTTTGATGGCTGATTGTGCAGCTACCTTTCCCTTCAAATGAAAACTCGTATAGTAAGTAAATATTGAGGTTTGTATCAACGTAGTCAGAATCGTTTGTTTTTTGGGAATTGAAATAGTACCAATTGAATTGATTCACAGTTCAAAAGAAGAAATTTGTATCCTATTCAAGGGAAACCTTACCTTGTTTTACTAACGTTACTTAAACTGACATATGGATCGGATCGGCCTTTTGCAAAGTGCACCGACCGACATGCACTATATGGTATTTCCATGAATGAATTAATTTTATACTTTTACTTTATATATATATATATATGTATGTATGGAACCATTTAGATATTCAGGAAATAAAATCCGGTACCCATCTTTCTTGTTAAATATCGTTTTAAGGAGGATTTTAGTAACTGTAAAAGTCGCGTTACATGTTGTTAACTGGATTAAGCAAAGAAAACGAGGTTCATTAATTTGTATGACAAAATGTCATTTGAAGTAAGAAACTGCCAACTTCAAACTGTCTACCTTTTTATTTGTTTTGTATAAAAAGGAGAAAATGAGTGAAGAAAAACCACCAATTCGTAATGAAGACGATGATCGCTATGAAGACGATACAGGCGATTTGGATCTTGGCCAAATTGGTTCTCGAGTTTGGCTAGTAAAAGTTCCAAGATTCCTTATGGAAAAATGGGACGCGATTCCTGATGATGATGGTGCTAATCTTGGTTGTGTACGTGTAAAAAATGATGAGATCCAACTTCTTTTACACAACAAGCCAGAAAACGCCGATGTTCCTAAAAACTACAACTTAAAAGTGATGAACAAATTTGTCAAAAATTCATATGTCTTTAGAGAAGCCGAGTCATCATCTAGCAATACAAAAAGTACTGCTTTGGTTGGCACTGTTGCTCACGAATGCAACGTAACACCAATCATTAATGATGATTATCGACGCGTTATGCAGAAACGGGCTTTGGCTGCAAGTGCCCCTAAGCGCAAGGTCCAAATGATTGATGATAGAGGTGCCAGCCTCCTTGCTCCTGGAACATTGGGAGCTCGGAATAGAAATACCACATCGTTTATTGTATGGTCAAATTTTTTTATACAACCTTGTGGCTCTTAGAGCGAATACATTACTAACGCTTTTTTTAGCGAAATGTTAAGCCTAGAACTGGCGAAGGTTTGAAGAACTCTCGTATTCCCAGAAACGAACTTTTGGATATTCTTTTCAAGTGTTTTGAAGATTATGAATATTGGACTTTGAAAGGCCTTCGTGAATACGTTAAACAACCTGAGGTAAGTGTTTTTGAAATTAAGTTTTTATTATTTTTACGTAAAGTGAATTATACGGGAAGCTAACGAACTATGAAGGTTTATTTGAAAGAAGTCCTGGATAGTATAGCCATCTTGAATAAACGTGGTCCATATGCATTGAAGTATAGCTTAAAGCCTGAATATAAAGGAACAATGGATGCTGCTACGAGAGAACTTTTGAATCAACAAGTTTCTCAATCCGAATTATCTCAACAGCAAAATGCACAGAAGGGATCTGCCTCTCCAACTGGCCCTTCATCATCTGCAAGTGATGCCAACAAAGATGGGGACAATGATGATGAGGTTGAAATGATTGATATTCTATAAGTTAACGAATTAATGAACTTTCTTGCTTTGGTTTTTTGTTGAAAAGCTTCCAAAATCTCAATGTCTCATCACCTGCTCCTGTAACGATAGATTGACCATCAGGACTCATAGACAAATGAAGCACGCGATTCGTGTGTCCTGTAAGATTAACTACATTTGAAAGTGATGGGTACTTCCATAGTGAAACCTGATTTTTGGCGTAGCCATGAGTAGTAACAATTTCATTGGATGTCTTGGACCATGCCAAATTGCATACTTGGGATCCCGTGTCGAGACGATTTTGAAGCTTTCCTGTTAGTGTATTATGTATCATTAAGGATCTATCGACTGTTCCTCCTCCGCTCGCCAGGATTCCTCGCTGGTGTGGACTCCACCCTATTGCTTTGACAGCAGCATTATGTTCCAAAAATGTATGCAATGGTCTTGTATTACGATAGTCCCATACAACGAGTTTGTTATCATTTCCGCCGGACGCCAATTGACCTAAATTGCTTTCCCATTGGAGACCACAGATTTCTTGGTCATGGCCTTTAATCTTCAAATAGCATTCTGGTTTACGTAGGTCGTGATGAGCCAGCATTTCATCTTTTCCCCCGCTTGTTAAAGTATGTCCGTTGGAAGCCAATGCTGCTACTCTTTTCGAATGACCACGCAAACTCCTTATAGGCTTAGTACATTCTGTATCCCAGATGTGAATGAATCCTGAATCCGTTCCAACAGCGATATTGGTTCCTATTCCGGTCCATAAGACGCTAGTCACATTGTTTGCTTCGCCAAAATCATGGAGTTTTACCACTTTACCGCTGTTTGCTGACCACAAATATACACTACTTGCTAAGCCGACTGCTAAAATATTCGATTTTCCCCAATTTAGCAAGTTAAGATAAAAGTCATCTTCCAAGTAAGGGGCATCTAAAACTTTGTATGGAGCCTTAGGAAATATCCTTTTCGGTTTTGGGGGACGAAGCAAGAGGTCCTGCGATTGAGGTGAGATAGGGGACAAAGAGTAAGAATTTCTTGTAGGAATATCAAAGAAATTTCTTTCTGGCTTTTCTTTGAGACCACCATATCGAAAAGTCCTCGAGGCTAATTGCTTATTTCCGAAAAGCTCAATGCTTAGAAGCTCCATAAATTGCCGTTGAACTAGTTACATTAGTATTAACTCAAGTTGCATTCTATATTTATGTTTGCATACCACTTCCAGAGCTCTTGCGACGTAAAGATGTTCCTTCACTTATTGTCTTCCGAATCGATTCAAAACTAATATCGAACTCATTACTGACGTTGCGTATGGGGATGAATCTATCTCCCATCTTCAAATATTCTCGCAGCGTTGGTCAATGGTAGAAGAAAAAGAACATGAAGCGCCTCTAAGTTTAGTTTCATGGTTTGTTTGTTTTCCTTAACCTTTGTACTCTATTTTTGTTTACATGTGCAGAGAAAATATTGAGTTATATTTACTATCAAAAGATGAAAACCGCTGTCAATAAATAAAAATAAACAAACAAATAGATTGATAAATCAAGCAATTTGTTTGAATATGTCTTGCTTTTGAAATCTAATTTTATGAAAGAAAGATTTCACTTCTTTAACATTTATAGAAGAAAATGCTCCCTTATTTTGACTCTAAAATGTTTGTTAGCATGACGCGAAATTTTTTGATTGTTAAACAAACCTTCTCCTGAGCGAGGACTTTCAGGTTATTTTGAAATTGTTCGAGGTCCATTGAGTTAAAAAGTTGGTCTTCAACTAGTCCAAATGAACATTCTAAAATTTCATTTTGTGTTTCGCCGCTATCTTGTTGGGATAGGCAATGAACACGGGAGAAGTCCACTTCCGTAATTTTGGTTAAGTAATTACAAATGTTTTCGATTTGTATCGAAAATCTTGACTTGTACTCATGAGGATTCGATGGATGCAAAGGAGCATTACCTTGGTCAGGAACCAGGGAGTTATGGAATGATGTATTTGGAACCCCACCGTGCGTCCATAAGTAAATTTTTCCCTGTATAAAAGATAAATAGATTCCATTATTTTTCAGACATCGACTGGAAGCAGCAGTAGGTTCCGGAATGTTCAATTGACAACTTGAATCTTCAAATCCCGATTTGAAGCCCATATTATGAAGAGGAATGATAAGTGGATAGATCATCATGCAAATAATTTTGACGTGCCCTGTTTTAATTTTGAAGTTGAAAAAGGTATTTCTACCTGGTTTTGAAGGATTATTAATAAAAATTCTGGATTTCATCAGTGCCATCATATATGACGGATAGCTTTGTAAGTTTTCTGGCAAGCTTTCACATATGTCAGGATCTTTACCTTGCTGAGCACGATATTCAACAAGAAAATCTATGATTTTTCTACAAAACCAGTTTTGAAGATTTCGGGTGGTCGACATATACGCAGCTAACGATTAGTTATAAATTTTGGAATTCCTTGACTTACCATATTTTGCCATGCTAGCAACTAATGTTTCACAATCCGCTTTTGAAAAGACGTCCTTTTTGGATGATACAGTTGGTAAACGTACATGATGACATCTTACCCTTTCTGAGCCGTCAATTGTCCGGTAGAAAGTGAGAACTTGAATAGATGCAGTTTGAGTTAATATGCTGGCAGTTTGTTCCAGTTCAAAATAAATAGAAGTTTCTGAATTTATCGCCGAAACATCAACCATGTTGTCCTTAGGATAGTCGGAAACTTTTCCTGCTTTGGTTTGCTTAACCCGGAGACCATTGGAAGCGGAAATTCTTATTTTTACATGGGTGCCTATGAATCCATTTAAAGAACCCAGTACATCTTCTTTCAGAGTCGACCGTGCTGAACTACTAGTTAGGTAGAAGTGGTAATTTCCGCCCGTTTTTAAACATAGTTGTTCAACCAAGTCGTTATATATTTCTGAATCGTTTTCCAACATGAATAAATCTATGGAAATTCCACGTTCGATTAAGGACTGCGTGTACAACTGTAACGATTGTTGTCTTCTTCTTCTTTCTAATAAGGATGGATATTCTATAATGTGAGTTAGCATTTAAAAAATGCTAATAACTTACGTTTTCGTATAGTGTTATCCAATCCAAGGACATGTATCTTTCCTTGTCTTTTCTCAAGAAGTTTAGCTGTTATTTTCACGGCGTGTAATAAGGCATTGCATCCATTAACCTTATCGTTTGAACTGTTTTCGATATGACTCAAAATGCGAAGTACGTCCTGTGGATTTTCAATTGGATCAATAGAAGTGTCATAAGGGAACATTATTTCGTCCTCTTCGAGATCGACCATAACAATTTCGTTAACTCGTTGTTTCTAGATTGGATTAGTAAAGCCCTAATTACATACGTGGTGCACTTACCGACAATCGATAAAAGTGTAAAGCATTATCATAACCAATAAATAGGACTTTAGCGTTTGTAAACTTGAGGCGGTATTTTTCGCTTGCTAGTGTAAAACTGATAGCGTCAACTATGCTTCGTTTGAATCCTGTGTTTGCTGAGGTACGAGAAATGTCGATTAGAAATATGTTAAGAAATGGACTTCTACTTGAAGGTTCCTTTACCAAAGCATCAAACGACGGTTTCATCAGATTGTCTGTTGTGGAACCTTCTCGCTCCATTAACATTTGTTGGAGTATCAAACTAAAATCATCCGTAATACTATTGCAAGCATCACAAAACTCACATCTCCATTGTGAACCGCTAAAGATTGCACTACTATGGAAACTGAAGTACGCACCACAAGTTACGCAATTTGGAATCGATAATTCCCTTTCATTTTCCCAGCGGTACACACAGGATGGATTATTGATAGAAAATGGATGTGCGATAGAAGAAAAAGGCAAGCTAGAGGGAATTTCGGTGGGACTATTTGGGACTGTCCTGTATACTGAGCGAAGATAACAAGGATCAGTTGAGTCTTTTGGAGAAAATGTATAGTCTGTTAAAACCGTAGGAACATAATCGCTTGTGTTGGGGTCGTATGAAACTTTGGAAAAGTAATTGCGGTTTTCTAAACGCTCAGCCAAAATTGGATTAAACCTTCCTGCGGTAAACTCACTAAGTTCACTCTCGCTAGTACTGGACGAAATTGACTTTGTAATCCAGTCGTCATCCAAACTTGTGTAGTAAGGACTCGAAATTGCAACTTCGTCAGTACTATTTCTAGAAGAAGAGTCAGGGGAAAATGAAAAAGGCCCAGTTGTGGAAAACACCATATTGAGAAAAAAAAACACCAAAAAATATCTGGGCACAAAATCTGAGCTACCAAGGGCTAATGTCTTAGTTTGGCGGCCAGATACCGGCAACCAGGAAAAGTCGTCCAAAGAGACTTTCCAGAGAAGGAATTGTGGAATTAACTTTTCTGTTGGGTCTTCTTTGTACAACTTTTTCAAGTTGGGTGTTGTAGCGTTACCATGAGAGTGTTTATTTACATGTAGCAAGTACTGTCATGCTCAA
Source organism: Schizosaccharomyces lindneri (assembly GCA_029532395.1). Classification (NCBI taxonomy): domain Eukaryota; kingdom Fungi; phylum Ascomycota; class Schizosaccharomycetes; order Schizosaccharomycetales; family Schizosaccharomycetaceae; genus Schizosaccharomyces; species Schizosaccharomyces lindneri. Next base: position 10,173 of record JARFMH010000057.1, on the reverse strand, counting down.
CACTTAGTTTGAGGAAAACCAAAAATAAAAGCACAAGTTACTTAATTGTTTGCTAACAACAGTTTTTCAAGTCTCAAAACAAACAAAGATTTTATTTATACATATATCAGGATCTTAGTGGGATTAGTTCCCTTCTTGTACACTTTTCAAGAAATGAACTGTTCCTATAGAAACTATAAATGGTACGGTATTCTACTAGTAAGTGGACAAACAATAAAAAAAAAAAAAAGGATTATCTCCTCCTACAGTCAGTCATATTGTATCCAGAATATGTCCAGTCATCTTTACAAAGAATGGAAAAATCAGTTAACTTAAACTAGTTTATTTGTTTTAGCTTTTAATTGAAGAGACATCTTTTTTTTTTTCAATTAAATAAACAGACACTATTGTTTGTTTACCATATAGTGTGGCTCACGGTGTCCTAATTTGTTTCTTTTAGTTCACCACCAAAGACTACATGTTGTGTCTGACCCTTCCTTTTTGGCCATATTTTGATTTGGTAAATAAAGTACTGTTTTATTAGATTTCAGTGTTTATATATTAATTAATTCCTTAGTACTCAATTTTGTTTTGATAAAAACTGAGTTTTCTATATGAATAGCTCAGTGCTGGATCCGGAACTTCAAATGCCCGAGTTTCTGGGGGTAAAGTCACTGGAACGGACCAGAAAACGAAAAGGAGACTTTGATGATACCTTTTCATTAAATAAAGGTTTAAACCAGTCTGCTTCAGAATTGTCAGAATCATCAGAAGGGCTTAGTTCTCTGAACCCTGCAAAACAAAGCCGACGAGATGATCGAAGTTTTGAGGCATTGATGTCTTTACAAACTGGCAGTCCGAGTCTAAGCTCATCGAATCAGACTGTTCCAATGGGTGCAATCACGGCGGCAAATATACCGTTACCAACAGATGATTTAGGCTCCAAGAATTATTTGTCCAAGCCAACCACAAATGCTGGAATTGTAGAAGGATCTACCCCAATGGTTCCAACAGGACCGCTCTTAATGAACACAAGCATTAAAAGAAGTCCTCCACAGGACACCAACTCTAGAGGTAATGCCAGATGGACCGCAGAGCATTGGGATTACCTTGAACAGCGGATGCAAGAATTCTGTGATGCATTTCAAATGACACACCAACAGGTAGGCGAGCTTTTACAGGATAAACGCCTTCATGGACCGCTTTCATCACTAGTCAAAATTTTAGTAGATGAGATGCCAAGCTTTACAAGGAGGACGATTTTACGACACTTACGCGCCTTTTACAATATTCCAGGTTACGAAAAATATAGCCGAAGGAACTCTAGTGGGAAGGGCGATTTCGGTGTCCAGGAAACTGCCATTATTGCTCAAGAAGTACGGAATTTTATTTTGGAGCAAGGCTGGACGGAATATCAGTTTTGTAACCAAATCTGGGCTGGAAAATGCCCTAAACCAATTCGCTCCTTTTATTCTAACTTGTACAAAAAACTCTCACATAGGGATGCGAAAAGTATTTATCACCATGTTAGACGAGCCTATAATCCGTTTGAGGAGCGCTGTGTATGGAGTAAGGAAGAAGATGAAGAATTAAGAAGGTAAGTTACTTTTTGTTGTTGTCATTTTGTTTCGAATTGATTGACTAAACTTTCTAGAAATGTCGTAGAACACGGAAAATGTTGGACCAAGATTGGACGGAAAATGGCACGCATGCCAAACGATTGTCGGGACCGTTGGCGTGATGCAGTTCGATTTGGCGATCGCTTGAAACGCAATGCCTGGTCTTTGGATGAAGAGACTCAACTATTGCAAATTGTAGCAGAATTAAGAAATCGTGAGGATATGACTTCCGACATAAATTGGACATTGGTAGCGCAACTCTTGGGAACAAGAACAAGATTGCAATGTCGATATAAATTTCAACAGCTAACAAAATCTGCCCCCAAGTTTGAATTACAAGATAATGTTTGGCTTTTAGAAAGGTAAAGTTAAACGTCAAAGTACTCTATTATGTCTCATGTATTAACTCGGTTTACAGAATCTACAATTCTCTACTAAAATATGGAGACCAAATTCACTGGGATGCTATCGTTCGAGAGGCGAATGGACGCTGGTCGCGTGATCAAATGCTTTTTCAATTCATAAACTTGAAGAAAATGATTCCAAGCTATGATAATTTGCCCCTTCTAGAAGCTACACAATCTGCCATTTCCGATTTTAAAGTAGTACTCTCAGGGTTTTCTAGCTGATTTAGAATTCCTTTTTATCTTCTTTGTTATCCTTATTTTTTTATAATTTTCATGCCTTGTCTCTCTCTCTAGTCTTCCCAACTTCCTTTTCTATTCTTGTTGTTCGGTCAACTCTCGGTGAATTCGGTACTTTTAGATGTTTCAAGGTTTCGTGCGTAAGACGAATTACTTGTACGAGAACCCATTATTTTGATGTAAATTTCCAAGAAAATTGACTTTTCGTCTTCCTTTTTGCATGTTTTCCTTTATATATTATTTAATACAGTCAATATTTTTATTGCGGAATTATCTTGTAGCATTAATCTATGAAGCGATTTCTTCCAACAACATTGAAAAGCCTGTGGGAAAAACCACCACCTGGTAACATTGTAGACGTGCACGGGTGGGTACGGTCACTACGAAAATCCAAAAATGTGTGTTTTGCTATGGTTTCCGATGGAACATGTCAGCAACCCATTCAGGTGGTAACAACTCCAGAGCAAGCTCAGTCGTAAGTTTTTATGGTCGTCAGCATGTTGAACTACATTATAACATATGCTTTCGGTGAACCTTCAGATCTCTAACACTTCTTCTAGATTGTCTTACGGTGCTAGTGTTAAAATCCAAGGGAAGCTTGAGATTTCTAAAAAAGCGGCTCTAGGAAAGCAACAATATGAACTATTAGCCGAAAAAATTGATCTTTATGGAAAAGTAAACAATGTACGATATATTGATGAACCATTCAGCTAGTATGATGGATGCTAACATTCTAAACTTAGGACTATCCTATTCAAAAAAAGAACTTGACAACAGAATTTTTAAGGCAACATCCTCATTTGAGGGTTCGTACTGCAAAACAAAGTGACATGTTTCGTTTAAGATCAGATACCTTGGAAGGTCTACGCTCTTTTTTAACCAAAAACGATTTTATTGAAACCAATCCCCCCCTTTTAACATCGTCAGATTGCGAGGGTGCAGGTGAAGTGTTTCTGGTTGCTCCCTATCCTAAAAAAAGCAATTTAACTAACAATCCTGAAATTGCAAATGTGAATGATCAAAATTCATCGTTTTTTGGAAAGCCGACATTTCTGACAGTTTCTACCCAGCTGCACCTGGAGGCATTGGCACTCGGAATGTCTCGGGTTTATACAATAACACCAGCTTTTCGAGCGGAAAATAGCCATACGAGTAGGCATTTAGCAGAATTTTGGATGCTGGAAGTCGAACTTGCTTTTATAGAAACAATGGATGCTCTGACGGGTGTAGTGGAAGACCTTATAAAACATTTAGTTCAGTGTCTTAAACAAAAAGGATATCATCGAGAGCACTGGAATCACCTAATGGAAGACTGGCATCGGATATCATATACAGAAGCAATAGATATTTTAAAAAATTCTGGCAATGCTTGGCATGATCCTCTAGAATGGGGCAATGATCTTAGCAGCGAACATGAACGATATCTGACGGACGTCTATTTCAAGGGGCCTGTTTTTGTGACTGATTATCCTACTTCTATTAAACCCTTTTACATGAAGCCCAGCTCAAAAGACACCGTTGCAGCGATGGATTTACTGGTTCCACAGGTTGGAGAATTAGTCGGTGGATCCTTGCGGAAAGATATTATTGCGCCGGAAGAAGTACCAAAGGGGTTAGAATGGTATTCTGAAACACTGCAACAAGCTAATACTCCTCATGGTGGTTTCGGACTTGGTATAGAGCGATTATTAGCATTTTTAGAAGGAGATGTTACAAATGTTCGTGAAACCATTCCATTCCCTCGCTCATCTGGATCAATATTTGCTTAATTTTTGTTTTACCCAGGAAAATCAACTCACTGAAAAAAAAGTATTTTTTGCTAATATCTTCCAATTTTACCAATCTTATTACGTCTAATCATGATTCTCGTTATTCGGTTGGCAAACAACATTATCCTGAGAAATGAGACCACGAGGTCAAAGAATTATACGAGAAGGCGTTTACTTAGCTAAGTTTATGCCTAATACGTTCTAAACCTTGAAGTAATATTGTGCTGAACTTTTTTGTCTGGTTAAAGATGTGAATATCGCACAAAAGCAAGATGAGATATACCCGGGTATTGTCAATCCAACGTCAATCGCTTATGAAGCCCTCAGATGCTCAATGTAGTTATAATTTAATGTTAATTTAATTCTAGCATGGAAAGCTGAATAATTAATCTGCATTAATTTCGACTGACAGATGCTAAATTTAGGCATAATTATAGTATTATGGTTGCTTTCTTACACCTTTTCAAGCCCAATGAAAGAAACATAAGCCACCAGTTGGGTTACTTCGTTTTGTTACGTTTAGATTTTAATTTTTCCCTTTATATCCAAACTTTTAGATCTGACTTTCATTGAAGACTCTCTACTATAGTGAACAAAGCACTTGATACACTCATAACAAGTCTGCAAAACAACTTCTAGCAAAAAATAAAATAAAATACAAAATAAAATAAAAAACTTATAATATGAAAGTTCTATTAAGTTAAGCAGAAGTCCGTAATTAAAAGCAATGTAAATTGGACAATTCAGGTTCCCATGGAACGCAAGGGACGTGGAATTTCTCTATATACCGGAACACAATAAATCACGGCAATTAAATCGGTAAGAAACAATATTAGCATGTTTATTGCTTTTCTAAAGACAATTCATGAACATAAGTACAGAAAAGTTTGATACCCTTCATGAAGTTGTCCAAGTCTAATTTTTCGTTGATACTATGAGCACCATCATCACCACGGCCCATGGGTAACAAAAGGACATTTCTGTTTAAGGCATGTTCAAAAGTAACAGTAACGGGAATAGAACCACCTTCACGAACAAAGTCAGGTTTGACACCAAAGACGCGCTCAGTGGCACGGCTTCCAACATCGTAGTGCCAGTGATTGGGGGAAGAACTCCACCAGGCACCAGCGTGAAGAGCATGGAAAGTAAGCTTATTTTTAGTACCTAAAGAGCTGAAAACCTTTTCAACATGCTTTTGAACAAGCTCACGAACGGTTTCAGGTTGCATGTCGGGTACAGTACGAATCGAAAACTTGCCATTGACCTTTGCGGGAATGACAGTCTTTGCACCACTACCACTGAAGGCACCTTCAATACCGTGAAGGGATAATGTAGGATAACGCCAGCGGTGTTGTAAGGTACGCTTGGTATCGGGGTAGATGGAAATGTCAGCACCAGCAGCATTCTCCAAATCACTCATTTCATAGTCGATAGTGTCGTATAAACTGTCTTCTTCGGGAGTGAGTTTGGCAACTTGATCCATGATACCAGGAACCAAGATTTCGCCGTTAGGCTTAACCAAAGAACCCATGACAGCAATCAAATCGGTCATAGGCTCATGGACAGTACCACCAAAGACACCGGAATGCAAGTCGGCACCAGGACCCTCTACGGTCATACTAAAGTAACTTACACCACGCAATCCATAAGTCAACACGGGCTTCTTAGTACCCAACCAATAAGTATCGCTGATACATACACAATCAGCCTTGGCAAAGTACTTTTGAGCCTCGGCACGAATAAGATCATCAAGGCCTTCACTACCGTATTCTTCCATACCCTCGAAGCACATCAACAAATTGACGGGGAATTCCATACCACATTCTTGGTAGGCTTGGACAGCAGAAATCCAGCCGATGAGGGGACCCTTGTCATCAGTAACACCACGAGCGATCATACGGTCCTTGCTATCCACTTCAAGCTTGAAAGGATCAGTAGACCAGCCGTCAGACACTGAAGCAGGTTGAACGTCAAAGTGATTGTAGATTAAAACAGTCTTTTTGGAAGGATCGTTTCCATATTGGCCAAGGACAATAGGAGGCAAGGGAACTTGTTGACCATCCATCTCATGGGAACCGATGTCGCGCTTTTCCATTTTGGCGCCAAGTTTGGTGAATTCGTCAACAACGAAATCGGCCATTTCGTAAACCTTGGGACGAAGGTTAACGTCTGCAGACACAGAAGGAATGGCTACTGCTTTCGCAAGACGAGCGATGAATTCATCCTTTTTCTTGTCGATTCTGAACTACGTGTTAGAAGGTCATTCTGTATTAAATAACATGTTTTACATACAAACTGTATAAGGCTTCAAGTGCCATATTTACTATTTAAAAAAAACTAAAAAGAGCGCGTTGGTTAAAGTAAACTTGTGTTTCCACAGACTTTTTCCATTGCTAAGGTGTTACGGTCAAGTCTGGAGCCTTGATTAGTGACGTGTAAACTTCAGCGATAAACTGTATACGGTAGTATACAATACCCTAATAAAATTCCGCAATAGACTATGGTATGTTAATATTTAAAATACTATAATATAATCATAAACACAAGCTTATTATAATTGTAAACAAAAGGGAAAAGAATGCGGTTTTATATACTGTTTATCCTTTCATTGATTCTTTCTTTTAAGACTATAAAGTGCAAATTGAATTTATCTCTTAGAAAGCTTTCAATTCCTACACTCGTAGATGGCGAGTCTCAATTATCTTTAGAGCTGTTTACAACTCCATGACACAATCAAGTATTCATTAAACAGTTGTATTTCATTACTGATTATATTGTTTTTCAATTTCGTTCATGTTTGGGTATAAGAAATTGTTGAATTGCAGAGGAACCATTACTTGTGTTCACTACTAGTAGAACAGATTACTACTAAGGTGTTCAAGAGACGATGCGATGAGATTTGGTTTCTAAAGGACTATTGCATAGTTCAAAGAGATGGAAAGCCTAAAAAAAAACCATTGTTTTTCTAGAAACTAAAAAAAGCTGATATTTGATTTCATTTTAAATCGGTTCGGCTCTCGTATACAGAACTAAAAAATTAATGAAAGTAAAACATTTCAACATCATGTTTCAAAAAGTGAGCAAACTACGAAACCTCCTAATACTGGAAGCACAAGGTGTGTACGGATGGAAAAATGCTCGAATTGGGTGTACTACTTAATTACGATCAAGAAAAATTTAGAATTCTATAATCATCGTATTCTTTCTTAAAACTAAAGCAAAGTTGCAGTTACTGAAGTCTCATTTAATAAATATGGTTAAATCAACTCATGATCAACAATTAATCATCGGCAGTCATGTCAAAGAAGACAAATTCAGCATTAGCAGAGCCAACGCTTTCAATAGTCAAAGAAGAACCCTTTTCAGTGTCCATAACAAAAAGACCATCACCTTCGCTCAATACATGTTCACCGATCTTCAGTTGAGCCTTGCCAACAGAAGTATCGCGGGGAGCAGCGAAACCGGATGTTTGAATAAGGTGCAAGTAGCCCTTTCTAACTGGAGAAGCGGTATTATTCCAAGGACCAAACACATGGGATACCTGGGATCCAGGAGAAAGAACGGAAGCCCACATACCCAAGTCGCCTGGGAAAGGAATGGCAGAATCGTCAGTGGTGTCACTGGAACCAACTTGAGCACCATTCGACTTTATATTCGAAGGATCAGCGAATGTATAGTTAGGAGCAATGACGGGTTGGAGACGGTTGTGCTTGGCTTCTTCCGATTGATGACGGGTATAGTAAGTGGGAGGACGACGTCTGTTATCGGGTTTAGCCCAAATTTGAAGGAAATGAGTATCGCAGCTTCCTTTTGGTTCATTGTTGTACTCGGAATGAGCGATACCGGTACCAGCGGAGGTATATTGAATATCACCATTTGAAATGGTTTCGGTATTGCCCATCGTGTCTTGGTGAGTCAATTTACCGTTCACAACATAAGACCAAATCTCATATCCTTGATGATGGTGAGGAGGGAATCCACTGGTAGGTTCAACGCGGTCCTCATTGATGACTCGCAAGGGACCGAATCCCATATATTGAAGGTCAAAGTAATTCGCAAAACTAAAAGTATGGAATGATCTAAGGAAGTTCTTGTAGTGGGCGAAACCACGCTCTCCGGATTTTCTTACGACGAGCTGCATTGGCGTAAAGGAGATGAAGATGAAGCAAAAGTGCTGGGTTTTTTAGTATTGTAAAACGATTCAAGCGAAAAATAGCCTCGAATCAATAAGAAAATGACTAATGGCAATAGCCAAAACAAATATTTCATCCAATCCACGGTAAATAAGCCACGAGAGTGTGAGACAGCGAGAAAAAAAATGCAAAGATTTCTTTTTTCCCTTTCAAAATAACTGGTAAAAGTTAAATTAAAATGACCAGAAAGCCTGCTATTTATAATTTATTTTAGTCAACCCTCTTACATAGCGTTTTCGTACATGACCAAGACATTTTCCCATTGATTACAAAGCGACATCAAGACATGGCGAAAAAAGTTTTTCCAAATCTAAAACTTTCAAATCAATTACTCATAATTTTATTTCTATCTATTTCTTAGAAAAAACACCATTATTCCTCGTCCGTAAGCCACAATTTTGCACCTTTTTTTCTCATTCTTGTTGTAGCATGAAGACTTTACTACTTGTATATAATGATAATTTAATTTTTAATAAAATATTATACTGTATAAAAACATTACTATGATTTTATTGAGCGTAACAAAAAAAAACAAAAAAAATCCATGAAATAAATAAACAAGAATAGCACAACAAAAGTAATAAAAGAATTGAATAAAAAATCGTCATACAAATGTTTCGGGCGAGTTTTGCTGTTTGATTTCTCAATGTAGTAAGCAAGATTACGAGGGCGGTAGAGTACGCAAAGTAAATGTTTTGCAAAAAAAAAAAATAAACAAACAAATAAATAAAAGTAGTAAAGAGACTAGGAAGGTTTTTTGTTTTTTTATTAACTTATTATTTGTTTTTGTTTTTGCTGTGATTTTTATTTCCAAGTTCTTTTTCATTAGATCTTTTTTGAATCTTTTTTTTTTTTTTTTCGCTTTTTCGCACTACATTAGACGCTATTTTTTTATCGTTCTATATCCTTCTGTCTGTAAATAGGCTTACTTAGAATGCTACTAATTGAAATCTAAGAGTTTTCTCCTACTTGCTTGTTTTGTTTTTCATTTCCAAGCTCTTCTATTTTTTTTTTTTTTTTTTTTCTTTTCATTTCACTTTTCTTTCTCTGGTTTTCCTTTTCCTTTTTGTCTCAATCCTCCCCCAGTAGTCTTTCCCACCAGACCAAGGTCAACGTAAGCAACTTCATTTCGTAGCCTTGCCTTGCCCAGCCTAGCCTTCCATGGAGAATCTAAGAAAACGCATCCTCACCTATACTGGGGACAAAAAGGTATTCGACGAGGAGGATGCTACTCCCCTTAGTCGACAAGGTAAACTTCCATCTCATATTTTTCCTACCCATCCATCAATTTGCTAACGTATTGTTCGTATTTTAGAACAAGATACTTTTATTGAACACTTGCGACTAACGAATGCAAGAGACAATCGCATGTTTTCTATCTTGTTTTCTTTTTTGTTTCTTGTTCTAGCCGTACCTGTTCTCCTCTACCCAGAGAATTTTTTCTACAAACTCGTGGAAGTCTTGGTCCTATGTTCGAATGCTTTCGTTATGTATTTCCTTCCTACAGACCATATTGTCCTTAGCTCTTCTACAATCCCTTTTCATTGGAAAATTTTGTTGACATCAAATATCGCTCTTCCTGCAGCCGTTTTCCTTTTAACCATCCACAAGCAATCGTCCCTTTTAGGCTCTTTGTTTTCTATGCGATTTCTTGCTTTGGTGGTTTCTATCTTCACTGAACTCACTCGTTATTCCATGTATACTGCTGCCTTGGGTGTAGAAAAGCTCGATAATATGAGATTTGCTTAATTGGGTTTCATTGTTTATAATATCTTTCTTGAAACATATTTTTAGAATGCTCATCTCGTCCCATCCTTCATCCTTCATTCTTTTTTTTTTTTTTTTTTTTTTTTTTTTTTTTTTTTTTTTTGTTTTTTTTTGTTTTTTTTGTTTTTGTTTTTTTTTTTTGGTTTTTTGTTTTTTACCCCACATACCATCCACCTCCCAATGCATTCTCTCTCACTAAAGC
>JARFMH010000056.1:0-48588 GCA_029532395.1 Schizosaccharomyces lindneri | reverse complement strand
GGACAAATAAAGGAGTCAGCTTTCGTCTGCACCGCTTCTTCATTTGTTTCTGTCGACAGAGAAATCAATTTATCCTTCATTTATTAACCTATTGGAAATCCAGGTGAATCTGTATGTGTCGCTGAGTTTACGTGAGCAAGCGAAAACTGAGGATTACATTACCTAGCCAGCATCATCATACATAAAAAATTTCAATGTCTAAGCAGTATATTTTACAATAGCAATCAAAACGAATGGAAGGATACAATCCATGCTGAAATGCACCAATTCCAATTATCGTAGTTTCTGAAGCTAACAAGCAGTCAAGTACAATATGCGGCAAAATATTGTGCGGGCACATTTCAAAGATAGAAAAATTGCTTTTGAACATAGTTCAAATTTATCTATGACAATAACTGCATTATTGGGGATTTTTTGTGTTTGGAATTGTGAAGTTTCAGTTTTTTTTTTAGTTTTTATCTTATTGAAAAGAAAATGATTATTTTTATTTCTTTTTGGTACTGTAAGCACTGAGATAGCTATTTTCAATTATTTGCAGCAGTGGTACGTGGAATTTCTATCAAAAAATCAACATTGGAAACACAGGCACTTTAGTTCATAAGGATTTCTTATATTATTAAAAAAATAAATGGTTTTTTTATACATTTAATGCTATTAATGCTATAGTAAGGAACGTTCAAGCAGCTCCTGTTTCGGTCTAAACCAAACTCGCAAAACGCGATGACCCGGAACGTTGGATGAAATATTAACCAAACATAAAATCAATCCTTCTTTCTAATTATTCTAAAACAAATACAAATTAGTCCCAATAAATGAAAAATGAGAATACCCATGATAACTTCAACAAGAAATTTTGCATTTGTTTACGTAGAGAGTTGGGTAACAATTACTATTGCTTTGGCATTGTTTACTTTGCTGTAAACAGAATCAAGTTTTCCAAAGAAAAGAAAATTAAACAAATCTTTAGTGGAGAAACAATTTTTAGAAGGTAAAAAGAAGTGCGCTTAATTATTAAATTATTGCCTAAACTGAAAAAACAGCTTTCAATTTTCTATCGATTTCTATATAATCTGTGAATCAACTTTTTCAAACTGAAGAGACAAGAGAACCATAAAAACATGATTTCTTTTTTCAAATTCTTTGCAATTGCTATCGTTACGTCTCAATTGTCTTGAATAATCTAATTTTCCAAATCAACATCGTTTTATCTTTTGGTTGAGTGAACAAACTAAAAGCGTTGAACACTCATTGTTTATATATGTGTACTTCTTTGTTTTATAAAATAGATCAATTCAAAAAAGCAATGAATTCTTAAATGTACAAATTTATGGACTAGAATCTATAAATGCACTTCCTCTGTTTGTTTACTTTTGCGGTACAGTACTTACACATAACCATTTGTTAGGTAGATTTCTCCAAACAAGTTAGGATTTAGTACTTGCTTAAATGGAACAGAGAATTCTCCCTTATACTATCCACGATTGGTCTAGTTATTCTGGAAAATATCATCCGTACAATATTGCAAAACATGAACCTCGAAAAGTCGACAGTCGCTGGAGCTGCGCTAACTCAAAATTCTTCTCAAAATTAGATATGCAGTATGTTCTATTAAAATTAAAAGAACCATGCGTGGTCACAGACATTTCATTTGGAAAATACTGTGCACCTCATCTCTGTAACTTGAAAGAGTATGTTAAATCTAGATACCAAATTTTTTTTCGTATATATTTTTTAACATTCTAGATTTGCTGTCTATGGAGGAAGAGATCAGTGGCATCTTCGACTACTTCTCAAAGCGGGTCTTACCAATGACTCAAATACAGAGACCTTTGTCCTTCAGTCGCAAAGAGAAAGCCCAAACATTTATCCATTTGTTTGCAAGTATATCAAAATTGTTCCATTACAGGCACACGCTCCCGAATTTAACCTTAGTATATGGTATGTTGAACTTCATGGATATAATGCTCCTCATTGTTTATCGACCATTGAAAAACAACGAGTTAAAGAGTTGGAAAAGAAAGCAATAAAGTACCTGCTTTCTTATTTTTTATATAAAGGGAACAGCCAAGTTTATTCAGCTATCGCTCACCATTATCAAATACCGTATATGCTTTCGCCATTAAATCTGCTTTACAATGCTATATGCGAATCAGGTGATTTATTTGAAGCCATAAATTTATTCCAAAATAAGGTTTGGAAAGAAATAAGTCGAAAATGGAAGAAAGAAGCACAGCCAAAATTGCTTGCTAAGGAGATATCCAAGTTTGGGCGCGGAATCGGTTCTCGAAGTGGACATCAAATGGTTTATAACTCTCAAGTAAGTTTTTTCAATTTAAACTCTACTTCAAGCTAAACAAAGTAGGACAAATGCATTTATCATTATGGTGGATGGGACGGAATTGAGACATTTTCGGACTTTTGGAAATTCTCTGTCGAAACTCAAACCTGGAGCCTCTTAGGATCTAACCAGTATGGCTTTAATTCATTGTGTAATGCTAACCAAATTAAGACCTCCTGGAAAACGTGTATGTCATCGAATGATATTAGATTCTTCCCGACAATGTATTTATTTGCTCGGTAACTACTTTGGCACCGCTGGAGGGAACCTTATAAGTCCAGATGTCAAGCCAGATTTTTGGAAGTACAACATTGAAGAAAGATTATGGACTTGCTTATCGAAGGACACTTCTTTAGAGCTAGGTCCAATGGCTATATTCGACCAGGCTATGACTTTGAACGAGAAGGATAATGTATTATATATATGCGGAGGATGTAAATGGGATCCAGGAGATTTGGTATTCGAGACGTTTTATTTATATCACGTAGATTATGGCATTTGGGAAAAAAAGGTAGTTTCTTTCAAATCTTCGAATGCTAATATGAAACTACTTACCGAAAGAATGGGCCACTGCATGGAATATGCATCTGAAGATGGTCTCCTTTATATCTTCGGTGGGCAAACGCATGACCAACAATTTCTCGCAGACATGCACGTTATTAGCACTTCCAGTTGGGAAGCGCAAAGCTACGACTGGTCTCAACGTGGAAAAGATTGTCCTTATCCAGCATTTTGTCAAAGAAGCTCACTTGATGAAGAAAACCAGAGAATTTTTGCTTTCTATGGATATGAACAACGGGAGTATCACAAAATCTTACAACCAAGTATATGGGCTTTCTATATTAAACAAAACAAATGGAAAAAGGTTATAGATATAAATGAGAAAATTGGGGATCCACATCCTTGTGCAAGGTAAGATCTATTTGTTCAATTTTAGGAAGGAACTAATTCACAAAAGATTCGGTCATGCTTTGGCGGTCAATTGGGAAACTGAAACATTTTACATATCCGGTGGAAATGCTAGCTCCCATCCTTTAAAACCGATGAAACTGAAAGACTTTTGGAAACTTCAAATCAACGAAGAATGGGGACAAGATACAATATATGAACAGATCCTCTTAGAATTGCACATTCAAAGGTAAGCCAGCTAAAAAATCAAAAGGCTAACATTGAAAAGATTTCACGAGTTGAAGTATAAGAATCCAGTGGAGGCCGTATATTACCTACAAACTGAATTACAGCCAAAGTTTAAACAAAGCCAGACGTTCTGGATCCGAATGATTACAGGTATTTTGAAAGAGAAATTAGGATTCGAAGACTTGAGGAGACTTCGGATGGAAACTTTTGAGAAAATCCGTGACCTTCTTCCTCATTGTGAAGACGAAATCGTTCCAAGTGACACGCTGCTAAACATGGTTGAGCTATTTTGAAACTCATAAAACTTAATCACCAAGATCAATGCTAAAAGTAATCATGAATTGACCCTTCACATTCTGCTCGTAACAATCAAGAGGGTTGCTCATACAAATAGTATTATTTAAATTGTAAATAAAATGATATTGATTTACGGCATACGAAAAACTGTCATACCGTTTGGTTTCCAAAAAGCGTGATTATTGAAAAGATACAGAATTTTATAAAAGCCACAAGAAATGCCTTTTCATTTAATGAACAATGGGTATAGCACATTACATGACGACTACCCTCTAAAAGACAACGTTTCAAACAGATGGATTTAATTCCCATATTTGGCATTGCATACAACCAACGATGTATTGAATTTACACTATATTTAGATCCTTATTAAAGGAATAAACAGATGAGGGTTCATAGCTCAGTGGTAGAGTGAGGGATTGCAGCTCCCCAGGTCACTGGTTCAAATCCGGTTGGGCCCTTCCTTTTTTAAATAAAAACTTTTATGTATTTCTCTATTTTTTTTTTTTTTTTTTGATTTGTTTATATTTACTAAGTAACCCTCTAATAAACAATTGTTTGCATGTCGATTCATCGAAGCAGCAGCAGCAATTCGTGCTTCATAAAGGAAATTATGAATTATCTTTGCTTATTTCTTTCGTTCATAATAAGTTATAATACTTGCTTTGAGGTCAATCATTTGAAAACTGTGGGAGACAAACTGAAAAGTAAACTTGGTTCAAAATGCTAAATAATAGCAATAGATCAAAATAAAATAGAAATAAAAAATTGATGCATCACTGTTATTAGCTTATTAAGTCACCAACACTAGCTCTTTGATCTGACAACTTCAAAAAAATTTATTTTATGTTCTTAAACTTATGTGTTAAATAAATAAGTTATTATTAAGATCTCATCTTTCAACGAAGTCGCGGTGGTGTAGTTGGGAGCATGACAGACTGAAGATCTGTTGGTCACCGGTTCGATCCCGGTTCGTGACACTTTTTTTGCTGCTTTTTATAGCACAAACATAAGAAAGCTTAGTAAAATGTATTTCGATCAAAATCAGAAACTACATACTACTTAACAGATAGAACCGATAAAGTTATGAATGTGTTTTTAATAATTAATTAAGAACTAATACTACAAGTAGTTTTCTAAACCAATTTATATCACTTGATAAATGCCAGCGCTGATAGGAGCACTTCAAAATTTTTGACTGTACACCCAAGTCACATCGCTACCCATATAATACGTCTTTTCTAACATGGTTAAGACGATTGTCATTTAGCCATAAAGGGTAAGGACAAATAGGAAGCAAAAAAAAAACCGAATTCGAAGCATTTCGTGAGTAACTTTTGTTTGGAGAAAAGAGCAAAAGGCTTTTTAAAGACGATTGAATTGAGATCAGCAATATCAGCGCATGTGCTCCTATTCTTCCTTTAGTATATACTAAGGAAAGTGGTAAATATACCTGAAATTTACATTTGTAAACCGTTGTACTATTCACTTGCTTAATAGTACTCAGTTATCTTTATTTTATTTTATTTTATTTTTATTTCTAGAGAGATAAAGCACCTAGTAAACATTATTACCTAGGGTCACTTTTTTCCTTTTCAGACTTTTTGGATTTTGCAACTTACCTATTCCATACCTTTTATACTTGTCTTTGATGACAGAACACAACCGTTCACAGCAGTTTGAGCCATCTACGCCGACTCGGTTACAAAAGTATCTGTTGGAGAGCGCAGAGAGACACGCATATGATTCTAACGATGAATCAAAGGCTCATCTCTTACAAGAAGTATATCAATCATTGTTAAACTATGATGAAAGCAATTGGAAATATTTCTTGAAAAAACAGCCACAAAATATTACATCAAGTTTTTCTCTTTCAAATGCGCAGCGGGCAGACCCTGAGTACTTTGATGAGTTACAAAACAAGGGTACCGGAAGTGAAGTGTGCGGTCATGTTTTTCGAGACGGTGAAGTTATCTACCGCTGCAAAACTTGCGGTGCTGACAGTACCTGTGTCTTGTGCGCACCATGCTTTCGTTCTACAAATCATGAAGGACATGAAACGCATGTTTCTATATCAACTTCCTTTAGTGGTGTCTGCGATTGCGGAGATCCTGAGGCCTGGAAAGTTGATCTCCCTTGTAAAATTCACAGCAGCCATTCGGAGATAAAAGATGACTCTTCGCCCGAAAAATGCATTCCCTCTGAATTACAAAAATCAATTACCGAGACCGTTCGTATTGTACTTGATTTCGTACTTGATGTATTTTCTTGTTCGTCTAATAATTTGAAAGCCCAACAGTCCATCGAAGGAATTTTGGCTGACGAAGAGGCGTCACGTCTAAGTACTGCTAAATACGGTTCTATAGATAAGTCTTGCGATGTTTTTCGCGTAATGCTTTGGAACGACGAGTTTAATACCTTTGAGGGCGTTGTTAGCTGTGTTCAACGTGCAGTGAATACCGCTAGTGAAAGCTTTGGTTTACAAGTAGCTCAACGTGTAGATTCTATCGGCAGGTTTTCTATTAAGACGTCTACTTCTATTGAGGAGCTATTGAGGATTGCTAGGATTATTTCCAGCAACAATCTTGCAGTTAATGTTCGATCTGCAAGAGATTTCTTTCGTGAGGATGATTGCAGTACTTTACTACATTGGCTTGAGGATTTACTAGACTCACATGTCTGTTTTTTCCCAAATTACATCCAAACTGTTTTTTGTAATGAAATGTTGAAGCAGTGGTCTCCTGGTTTAGAAAAACCCACCGACCCGTCTTTGAATTTTAACAATCTTCCATTAGAAATTGCGAATGATGATGACAGTGAAGATGAATTTTATGCTGCCGAGGAGCTTTTGGGAGTTATCGCAAACCTTGAAAACAATAACATGCCTACTGACATTGCTGGCATGGAAGTCGAAGATAACGATGCCGAGGCGGAAGAGACGGGGTTTAATCCGGGTCCGGAAAATGATGATGAAGATGATGAAAACGCTATTACTATGGATTCAGAAGCTGAGCGTGAGCTGCTGAATGACTTAGATGATGAAAACGCTATAGATTCCCCGATGAATGATGTTAATGACGAACAAGATGAGGAGGAAGGAGAAGCAGAAGAAGGAGAAGGAGAACAAGAAGAAGATACTAGAGGCTTTCAGGAGAATAACGGGGAACAAGACAATGTCGATCAAACTACGCCAGAACAAGCTACAACGCCTTTGCCTCCCCCTCCCAATGCTGGCCAAACTGTGGTTACGATTAGACCAGAATTCAATCCCCAGTTACTAAACAATTTGCGTCAAATAATTACTGCTCGTCGAAGGCCACGTCCCAATATGACTTTTCAAGTCCCTCTGCGTGACGAATATTGGCAAAAACCTGCTTCATATAAGCCTTCGAATTTTAAGGATATAGCTGAGTCTCCTTATCACACTCTTCGTTTGGATTATTTATTACTTTTTGACTTGAAGTTTTGGAAGGAATTGCGCACTCTATTATCACGACTTTATGTTGTCCCGTTTAATAGAAACTTGGCATTCAAAAGGCTTATGGGTATAAGATTTGCTATCCATTACAAACATCTTGCCACTGCATTCGTACTAGCGGATCGAGAACCTGACCGTTCAGTTATGTTCCTTTCTGTTCAGCTGTTTACCACTCCCAGCATTGCAGAGACTGTCGTTCAGGATTATGACCTGCTAACTGACATAAATTCTGCAGCCGTTTCTCTTCTTGTGCAACCAAGTGCTGGTGATACCGAAGGAGCGCAAAAGGTAAAGCTAAACGAACAAGTTTTAAAAAGCCGTCGAACATTTAATCTTTTCCATGATTTGAAGTACTTACTTCAAGTCCCACAGGTTAAGAAAATAATCACTAAAGATTCTCGTTATATGCATCAATGGGTTGACTTGTTACGTGTTTTCCAAGGAAACTCTCCCCAAAAACGTGCTACACACTCACATGTCCAATGGGATATTACACGTCTAAAAAACATTTTTCTTTTGCTTAGATTGGCTGAATTAAGTGAGCAGGTTGCCTCTTGTTATGAGACTGCAACGAGCAATGATTTGCTTCAAGCTATTCAAGTATTATTAACAGCTATTGTTGATCCTAAGGATGATGTTTCCGATCCCCGTGAGCCACTGGATTGCATTCCGAATGGTTCATCTGATTCTTATAGTTCTCGGCTTCCTCTTAAACCTTTCTCTGTTTCAGCCGACCCTATAAGCCTTAATCATCCTTTACACTGGGCTTTGGCGACAGTGCTCTCAAATTGTGATTCAGATATTTTAAATTCATTTAATGAGGAAACATTTTTTGCTTTGATTGATCATCCTCTAAGAGTTATTGCTTTCTTGATGCAAGTAGATGCTAATCTTTGGGTTCGAAATGGACATAATCTCTTGCTTACTACTCGTTTCTATCGCCAGCTCTATGTGTATCTACAAGATTTCCGTGAACCCTTCCCAGGAAATAGAGAATACACTTTTGACAAGGATATACTATTAATACAGAAAATACTTTCGCAAGTAAATCCGGACACGGGTTTAAAGGCTATTTTACAAAGGTTTGAGTTTACCGATTGGGTCTTTGATAAAAAATTTGATGAACATGAGCATTATGATTCTGAGAAAATACCTAAACTTCTAGGGTCATTGCTGAAATTTTTAATTACTTTAACGACTGAGCGAGAAAGCTTATTGAAGATGAGTATCCAAGATACAATTCGCGTTAGGTTAGCCCACGAATTATGTTTTGGACCTTTGGCTTATTCGGCGCTAATATATAAGATTTCAAGCAATTTAGTTGAAGATTCATCGTTTGATTCAATTAGAGAAGAAATGACTAACTATAAGCCACCTGATGGTCTTCACGACTTTGGTTTATATACACTCAAGGACGAATACTTTGACTTAATAAATCCTTACAGTTCTTACTATTCTAAAAATGAAAGGGAGGAGGCCGAGACTGTTTTGAAGAAACGCTTGTCAGATAAATATAATGTCCCCTTGGAGTCTGCCGTTATTGAACCCAATTTTCAATTTCTTGAGAAAAATGGTCAAGATATTTTCTTTGCATTAGTAAACTCTGATGTTTTTTACTTAGTCCTTCTTCGCGCTCTGGAATATGCTCTTCTTATTTCAGATAAACAAGAAAATGTGGACATTAGTGAAACCATTATTAATGAAGCTCTTCAACTTTGTTTGATTGCCTCTAGAATCAATGACTTTACCGGTTCAACGACATTTTACACGAAGCATTTTCTTGGACAACACCCAATTTCTACGGATAACCAAGAATGTGATTCAAGCTATTGTTTAGCTGAGTTGTGTCTTAAGATTGTAAAATCTTCTAAATTTAAATCATTACATCCTAAGGCTAATCATATGTTGGATGTTTTGAAAAGATCTGGCACAACTACTTGTGCTAGTATTTTACAGCATGCTCGAGTATATTCTGAAGAGTCAAGCGTCGAGGAGCCGGCAGCGGACGAAACGAAACGCGTGGAAGAGAAGAAACGGATTGCACTGGAAAAACAGAAAAGCATTATGCAGCAATTCCGAGCACAACAAGCCTCTTTCATGGCACAGAATACAGATTTTAACGTAGATGACGATGATGAGTTAGTGGATACGAGTGGGCCGCCTTTGAAACAGCATGAACACTTGCGTGGAAATTGCTTATTATGCCAAGAAAGTTGTAATGAAGAAGCACCCTACGGAATGTTAGCCACCATTAACAAGAGCAGCTTTTTAAGAGAGACGGCAAATACAAAGGAAATTCTTCAAGAATTATTTACCATACCTTTTAATTTTAACACTCAACTGCCAGACCGTCTGTCTGGTGAAAAGGCAGAAACAGTTGCTCTACACGAAACAAAAACTCGTATATTAGGTGCGTATCCTGTAAATGATAATATTGAAGGACTTTATGTTTCTAGTTGTGGTCATCTCATGCACACTAAGTGTTTTGATACATATGCCAACTCAAGACTCCTCAGAAGAAGTGATCCTTCAACTTATATAAATGACAAGCATAAAACTACTCCTGCAACTCGGTATTTTATGTGCCCTCTATGTGGCTATTTATCAAATGTCATAATCCCAACGACTCATACACCTAGACTTTGTCTCCGTCTCAACGATTTTGCAACCGATAGAGATTTGGAAGCTTTTATAAAAAGTTTTTCTGTCAAAAATAACGAAACTTCTAATAACTATTTGTTTTTGACGAGCAATGATGTCGTTAGAAACGTTGCTGAGAAGTCTTTGAACCGTCCTTGGGTTAACACAAGTCAAAATGCTGTTATATCGAAGGAAGAAAATATTATGACTGATAATGAAGATGCTCTACAACGGTATTTCTCTGTTATGGAATTCACGGCGTCAAAGTTTCATGAGGACAATCGATCAAAGGGAAGCTTGTCAGATGAAATGTTAGATTCTCTGAGCTATAGCCTTGCTTCAGTAGAAGTTATTTACCGTGGTACACCTACCAGCCAAAATCATGACGCTCAGATTTGGATAAACGATATCGGTTCTATTAATTCCGCATTTTTGTTATCATTTGCTGAAACGGTCATGAAGGGCTTATGCCACAAAGTTGCCAATTCTGATGACGCGGCTTCTGACTTTATAAGAACCCAAAATCGTCAGGTTTGCAAACTGTTCTACGGAAAATCCGACGTAAAGGAATATATGCTTCAGTTTTCGAAGACTTTTGAAGCTGATTTTTTCAAACCTTTACTTTCTTCCAACGTATTTAGCGAGTTTGTTAAAACTATCACTCTACTGATAATTAATGAGCAGCAGAGTCACAGTCTTTACTACACGGAACTTTACTATATTGCTCATATTTGCAAAATTATTCTTGAGACTAGCTCCTATCTGGAGCAAACTGATGCTTTTGCTGAACCTTCGCTTGAGTATAGCGATACTACAAAGGGTGCATTCTATCATTTCTGCTGTAATGTATTCCGTGCATGCGGCTATGAAGAGAGATGTCACATCTTAGACAGTAGTGTTGCTCTTTCAAAACTGCTCACATTAGTTGAGAAGTTTATGCTCCCATTTTTAAGAAGAGTCTCTTTGGTTTATTATTGTTTGTTGAACGTTCATTTTGAGGAATCCGGTCATGACACGCCTAATAAAAATACTGAACTTACACATCTTTGTGAACTTCTGGAACTTCCTACCTTGAGCGAACTGTACATAAGATTGGGACATCAGCAGTTCCCAGAACAAGTCCAAGTCATTAATGGTTGGTGCCAACAGTTTGCTGAAGACAATCCATCGGTTGGTAAGCCACGATTGGAATTTCCTGGCGTATATGAACTTTTGAAACTACCCTCTAGATTGGAAAATTTGATGGATATAATGCAAGAATCTATTTGCTGTATGTGTCATAAAACTCCAGTTTTACCAGCCGTATGTTTACAATGTGGAAGTGTGGTTTGCTTTAGCGCTCGTCAAACCACTACTGCAGCTCAGAGACAGCCTGGTGAGTGTAATGTCCACTCCCGAGAATGTTCTGATGGTATAGGTATCTATTTTCTGATAAAGATGTGTGGAATTCTATTCTTGGATGGAATTAGTGGTGCCGGTATGGTAGTGCCTGCTCCATATTTGGACATCCATGGTGAGACCGATTTTCGATTAATCCGAGGATGTCCTCAATTTTTAAGTCAAAAACGTTACGACCATGCGGTTCGTAATGCATGGCTAAGACAAATGGTCTTATCATTGATTACCCGCTCTGGAGATTCAGGTTCTTTGCAGGTTTATGATATGGCTTAAACATAATAAGGATTATGGATTATGCTTTTTGTTAGTTATTATTTTACCATTACTTATTACTTATTGAAAAGGTAAAGTTATGTGATAATTAAGTTAATTAAAAACACGAAATAGAAAGATGTACATATAGTTTTATGAAAAGTGGTTCTTGTTGATTTAAATTGCATTCTGGCCATAATAAGCATAAAAGAGTAAAGGATAGTGCGTGTTAAATTTAATCAATTCATGTAAAATTTACTGGTCATTCCAGTCTAAACTTAGCTGCTGTAACGTCTCATTAAAATAAAGGGATTGCTTAAGAGTGTCGGTACTCAATTCGAGGGAAAACGGGTTGCATACGGCATGAGTATGAATAGTATATATTCTTCGAAGCAGCTAGATTAGCGTGTTAACAAAAGATTACATGCAAAACCATTGTTTAATAAATTCTTCTTACCTGCCGAACTTCTGATTCACGCACTAAGAAATCAGACGAACGAACTGCCAATATGAACTTCACATTGGTGTTGCTACAAAAAGCATACGTACTTATATCCTCCTCTACGCCCAGCAATCCTAAGAAACAATCATTGGAACTCCTTTCTGGATCTTGAACAAGATCTTGAATAACGTCTAAACTTAGCTCACTCAAATATTGGTATTTTGATAACAATGACTTCTCCAAAGGGTCAAGAACTTCCAGGTACAATTGCTCGTTTCTAGGTCCTGCAATTGCCAGAAAAACCAGCCTTGGTTTAACCATTTGTGAAAGAATCGGAAGGTACACTATATGTTAGGTAGTCAAGGAAGAGGTTGATGAACGTCGTATGGCTTGCTGTATAAAAACTTCTTCGTCTTCTTCATTTTAAAAAGTATTAAAGAAATGTATATTTATTTAACCAAAAAAATTCTATTCCGTATACTAACTTTGGACTCCATAGCTTGAGTCAACGTTCGAAAAACAATGAATGCGTAAACCGCTTAATACTGATAATTTAGAAATTGTGCTTTATAGTAACAGCATGAAACTTGGTAGTCTACAATTCAATTCTTTCTGACGGCGTACTTTTTGGGTACGACAGACTGTAAAAGCATACGCTTAAAAATAGTATATAGCAATATTAGTATAAGTATTGCAATTAACAAAGTAATTCATAGCATATGACTTTATTTATTTTAACATAAATATTACAAAAAAAGGTAAGCATATGCATATATACATAAACTAATTGTTATGACCAGACATAGTAATATTATGATACAAAATTGTAAACGTCGGAATATTCAGAAGGAATAAGAAAAGCTATAAACAGATGGATTCCATTACGTTTCAAAAAAGCTAGAAAACTAGCATTTGTGATTTGTCTGGTTTGATATCCTGAGTCATGTAAGATGAACATAGAAAAATGGCTATGGTACTTTTAGACACCTAGAGTTTCTTTTTGGATTACTCAATAAATTGTTTCAATTTTTTTTTTTTTTCAATCTTCACTTTTTCACTCAGTTAGTGACCGTTGAATAATAAAAAGTGAAGGCTATGACCGTGCCAAGACTCGAACTTGGGACCGTCTGCGAACATCAAATGTTAAGCAGAAATTATAACCATCTAAACCACACGGCCTTCGTTGAATTAAATATAATAAAAAGAGTTTAGAAGAGAAGAGGAAAGGCAATTACATTGATGAAATTGTAGGATTCTGCTAACGGGATTACAAGGAAAGGTTTGTTTTACCGGTAGTATTTTTATCAAAAAATTGAAAGAAAAAAAGTAACTCTGTTTTTTCCTTGTCTCTTTCTAGGAGTTGAATACTAAGACTTGCTCGTTTGCAAGTGCCCTCACTAAACTTTACGAATAAGATACCTAAGGCACTACCCTTTCAGGCCTACCGAAGGTGCCTTATATATCGTATTCAAAGGTTGTCTTAAAATTATAAAATTATATATTTAGATGGTTTCATTGCCGTTCGTCCAAATTGCTAATCTCCAGACCCGTAGAATCTGCATTACTTGAATTCTTTTCAGGGCTTACTTACGCCGAGTAACTGTGAACGTATAATTTATCAAATGGATTTCCTAAAGTCTGCAGCATCACTCATTTCAAAGGCGAACTTTATGTTTCCTTATGATCTATATGAAAAAGTGCCATTGCCGGCAGGATCATCGTGGACTCTACATAACGGAAGAATTAAGGTATGCATACTAATTTTGATAAGAATTTTATTTTACCAATGCTTACGCATATCCTTTAGCAAACCGGTGAACAATGTAGCATCTTTTCTATTCCAATTACAGCAAATCCAGAATTGGTAAAACTTACTGAACAATCCGCTGATCAATTCAAAATTATTCGGCATCCTTGCATCATGAAAATATTGGCAACTCATAAAGATGTAAGTCTTTACATCGTGAAGTTTCACTATTAACCTCATTGTTAAATTAGTCTACTGCACTCTACATTGCTACCGAGGTTGTTAGACCACTAACAGACGAATTGGGATCATCTAATAATAACCAAAAACAATGCGGTTTATGGAGAATAGCTGTATGTGAAGGCACTTTTGGAGCACTTACTAACTTTCACTTGCAGTCCGCTCTATCTTTCCTAGAAGAAAAAAGTTTAATTCACGGAAATGTTCAGTTGTCTTCCATCTATCTTAACGAAAGTTACGAATGGGTATTGGGAGACTTCTTTCTTGCTGGCTCTAATCCTGATACCTTTAAAGTACGGTTTTCTATTTTCTGTATAGACCTAACGGAATCATTAGAAAAACTTCCAGATACTTAATCCCTTCAGTTCTTTAGCCTCTTCTAGTGTAAGAGACCTTGTTTTGCATCGGTAAGCTCCATCCGATATATTTGTTAATTTGGCTGACCAGTAACATAGAGAATTTTCTCAGGTAGATTGCATTGAGTTTACTTATTTGGCCTACCAGATTTTCGATTCGATAAATGATAAAGCCGTTGATTTCAACCAAAGAGAAAATGTGCCTGCTGTAAGCATTACAAGTAACCATGATAAGTTAGATCTAACTATATAGAATATGCATGGATCGTTAAAGAGGTTAATTTCGCAGGTTTCCAAACAACGAATAAATATATCTGAATTTTTACAACTTGGTGAAAGACCTGGTGGTTTTTTTCGATCCAATTTTATTGTCTTGGTGAATATAATTAACAAGATGCAAATTCACGAACCAGCTGATTGTCAAAAGTTTTTTGAGTATGTGTTTTAACTGTTGAATTATTGTTTGCTTACTGCTTTATAGGTTGCTTAAAACTAATATAACTTTCCTATCACCAAATTATCTTCAAAAAAGAGCATTGCCTGTGATTTTTTTGAGTCTGAAGTCTGGTATGAATATATTTTTGTTTTCGCAACTAGCTAATTTGTTAGATGCATTCACTAATGCGTCGGAACTTTTATTTTCAATTGCATATGTTATAAAAGATAATAAGGATTTTGAAAAAGATTTTGGAATTCCTTTTATATCTTGTCTGAAAACTGCCAATAATAAAGTACGGACTTTGCTAGTGGATGCATTGTATAAGCATAATGATTTACTACCGCCTGTTTTAACGAATGATGATGCTTTTTTATTATACTGCAATTTTGTCAAGTTTAATGACCCAAAACTAAAGTTCTCTTCAATTTT
Organism: Schizosaccharomyces lindneri; assembly: GCA_029532395.1. Lineage (NCBI taxonomy): Eukaryota > Fungi > Ascomycota > Schizosaccharomycetes > Schizosaccharomycetales > Schizosaccharomycetaceae > Schizosaccharomyces > Schizosaccharomyces lindneri. The sequence goes on along the minus strand of JARFMH010000056.1, from coordinate 33,395 downwards.
GCTTTACTCCGCCATAGCACCAAAAGTAAGCGGCCGAATATATAATATCTTTTTCTAACCTTGTGACAGATTTCCAAAAAAGCATTAAATAACGATCTATTGCGCACACTTGCTTTATTACAGAATGATGCTCAACCTTCTATTAGGATCAATTCGATCATATGTCTAGGAAAGATTTCAGAGCAGTTGGACCAACACGTAAGGGTTTCATGATTTAAACATATCTAATTAAATTAGATCCGTACACGTGTCTTAGTGGCTGCATTGTCTAAGTCGCTTAAAGATCCTATTGCTGATGCCCGAAAAGCTACTTTGGATGTCATGCTAGCAACAGCAGCCTATTTTTCAGCAAAAGAACTGGCCTCGAAGCTTCTTCCATGCGTAGTACCTCTATTGGTAGATGACAATGAGTATGAAATTAACTATTTGCTTCTTATATTAATCACATGATAGGTCTTTGCGCGTTTCATCCGAAGAAGTAACCCAGAAATTTCTAAATCGAATTAAAGACTATAATGAAGGGGGCGATGAAAATGTTGTTGATGTTCCTAGCAAATCGTTTCTCAATATTTTCTTCCGTCCAGCTTCCACGCCCCGACCAAAAGAAAGCAGCACCAATCTATCTGAAGGAGTCCATAATTCTCAAGAATTTACTACTAATGAAGATACGAAATGGAGACCTGAAAATAATGCTCTACATCGAGGGAAATCTAATGCTGTTTCGTTAGACGTCGAAACCGAGGATCAACTTGATGATGAATGGATGCAAGATTGGGATGACAATGTAGAAGACGAATTAAGTAACGAAGTTAATAATTGGGGGTTATAGTGCTAACAAATATCTTTTATTTGTTCTATGAATCGCAAAAAGAATTACTATGGTAAGTGAAAGTGATATAAATACAGATATAGTAGTTTAATACAATAATTAGTATGCAACTTACTTCTCATAGCTTTCATCATTAGTTATACGTAGACAGTAGCAACACGTCTTTAATTTTTTCTTTGCTTATTCTACATTTAGTACTGTAATTCCAAATCCTCACAAACTGTCAACTTTGACATTTTCGACGACAGCGTCAGCTACTTGTACCTCAACACCATAGAACAAGCACACTGCACTTCGTATTTAATACCTTCAATTTAAAAATACATAGTAGATGTAATTGATTGATAAAAATAATAGACAATGTCAACAGCATCTCCTTCTTTGAGTTTGGAAGAATGTATGTGAAATGAAATAACGTCTGCTAACATGGCTAGCTAAGAAAAAGCAGCTTCGACAATACAAGGAAATAATACGGTAAGCTATCTCCTTAAATTATTGTTTAATTAATAACACTCAATCTAGAATAAGCAAAGCCCAGTCGGCTCGTATCAAGGATCTTCAATTGGAAAATGAACGGTTGTTGTCGGAAAACATTGACCTGAGATCTGTTGCAATCAATTTAGAAGAACAATTGGAGTCTCAGCAATTAAAAAATGAAGGATTACAAGAGAAGCTTAGCTCGCTTTTAACAAAGTGCCAAGGGGAAGCTGAATCTTTCATAAAATCAATAAGTCAATATCGTCAAGATGCTCAAGGTAAAATATCTTTTTATTTTTGATTTACTAATCTGAAATAGAATTTTTTCAATCTTGGGAGACTCAAACGACAAGAGAAGTTGAATCAGATGAAGAAGATCTGGATGAGGTAAGGCACTATATGCTCTTTAGTGTGTTCGCTTTCTAACCAATTTCCTAGGAAACTTTTGTCAAAGAAACCGAAGACATACTGAAAGAGGCTAATGAAGATGTATCTATCAAAAATTTGAGCTGTTTACTAGACAAAAATGGTAATGTAAACGACCATTCAATTAATTCTTCGGAAAAAGCATCAAGTTCATTTACTCGGAATCAAGAGACAAATAGAGAGCAAGAAAATCCTGAGGGAAGAAGCAGTAGTGGTCCTTCCAAAACGAAGTTTCACGATAAGCATAGCGAAGCAACCCGCGATTCCTCAAATGGCAAGGATTTGACTGAATTAATTTCCAACGGTCCTGAGACTGTTAAGACGAATGGAAGCAACATTCAAGATAAGTCACATGATCAAACGATTGATTTAAGCTTAAGAACTTCAAATAATTATACATCGAAAAAGTCAGATGTCGCCCCCGTTAATACTGACCGACACACTGCAAGCTCCGCTCCCTCCAATACTACTAATGAAGCTGTCGTTGATACAAAAATTTCTCGTAAATCAAATTTATTAGGGCCGCAGGTAGTTGGAACAAGTGATGATACTAATACTAATCAACAACAAACAAAAAGTCGTTCGTTAGATGAGGTTTCCCAGGATGTAGAACATCAACCTCGATCTCCCAAAGAATCCGATATACCATCCACATATCCTACTAACTCTGAATTAACCAAAAATCCTCAGAAGGTAGTTCCCCAACCAACCCTTACACCGAGGCTAATTCCGGATACCACCAGCATAAATATCCAAGAATCCTATAGAGTCAACAATCATCCGGATACACAAGATCTTCCTGAAAAAAGGAAAAGCTCCTTATCACGGTTACGCGCTAATTCAGAAACATCGGATAGCGATGAGCCATTGAGCAATTTAAAAATTATGAATAGTAGATTTTCAAGTGAGCCCCCTCGAAGCATTGAGCTGGTAACCAGTAGAGATAATTCGACGGCTTCTAATCCACTTTGGCTTCAGGGGATCTTGAACAACCGTGCTTCGCCGAGTAGAGCTTCAACAAAAGAAACACAGAATTTAAGTCATAATCAGCATAATCAAGATTCCCTATACGACAATCTCCAATTGCTATCGACGGTAACCAACCTGAAATTTTTTGAAACAAATGCCAAGGACGAAAAAACTTCAGAAATGGAAGCAAAAGAAGAGCCACCTGCAAAAAAAACGAGAAGAGGAAGGCCCCCGGGAAGCACAAATAGACAAACAATCCCCAGTAGTCCTGAACAGCAAAGCCGTTCCGCCTCCGAGGAATTAAATGATGGAAGAAGTAGACGGGAGAGAAAACGAGTTAACTATGCTCTTCCAGGGCTTCGCACTAAAATGCGGAGGGACTTTAATTTGCCTACTGACCACTCGAAACCACGAAGACATAGACGCGCTAAAACAGCAGAACCTATAGCCGAGGAAGCAGATGGCTAGGGTCTTCTGTCTTTACTATTATTTATTTCAAAAATCTTCTATATTCTTGTCATTTAATGCCCAATCTTCGGGTTTGTTCGTTTGTTTGTATGTATTAACTAGCTACATGAAAGCATGAGTGCTTCATACGTTTCTGGGATTGTCATAATATATATATATAATTTTGAAGTCGAGTATTTATATGTATCTATTCTTAAGCTCCTATTGTTATGGTTTGTTCATAGTCAAAATGATTTCACCAATGTAATAATTTTCTTTTGAATAATTCCTATATATATAAGTGAAAGATTTGAATTTGCTGTCTTGACAATTCATAATGACTGTACCAGCTAGGTCAAAGCTAATTTAACCTTCTCTTTCACGAGAGCTTATCTAACTGGGACCACAACCATCTTAGATCGTAGTAAAGCCTATATCCTCATAGACATTGAAACTTCTTGTTTTTTCTTTTTTCTTTTCTTTTGTGTTTTATCTTATGGTTAAATTTATTTATACACCGTTTCTGGCTTGAAGCGTAAATTCATTTTACTATAACGTTGACTTTTATGTAATTCCGAGATGTCTTTTCATAACAATGATCAAGAATATCCGGGTTCAAATAGCCCAGGCATGTCAAGACAGAGAACAAACTCCATGACTTCTTCGTCTCAACGATATCCGTCAGTCAGCAATTCGCAAAGGACACCTTTTGTTATGTCTGGTAGGAAGTATTCTGGAGACAAGTTCACACCCATAGCTAATTCGATTGAGTCTTCTGTAACAAAACTATTGGTTATAACAAAACAGTTGTTAGAAAGCTTAACGAAATGGAGCAAACGACTTGCAGAACCCGACAATATTTCAACTATTTATATTCGCCTTGTCACTGAATGTAATACTACCATAAGAATTTTTAGAGAAGTTGGTATAGAAAGCTTAGATCTGGAAGATTTCCCACTTGAATTGCGTTCTATACTTGAAGAGACATTAGCTGAAGTTCCTTCTATGGAATCCCTTCAGCGTCATCTCCCACACGTTCGAGAGATTATTATGCATCTTCTTAAAAGCTTAAAATATAAGCAATCTCTCTATAAATCACGATATTTAAAGCCTCGTAAAGAGTCACTAGCCAGCCGAGGGTCGGAAGATAACACTTCAAGGAAAGGGAGTAGTGAATATGCTTTCTCTAATCGAAGCACAAACTTTGAAAATTTGTTGGGCACCACTACTACTCCTGATACACCGAATGCTTTAAATGCTCTGAAGCAATCTTCCACCCTTGAAAGACGAGCTAGTAAGCGCTTATCTAAAATGAATAAAAATGCTCAACAGGGACTTAATGATGATACTTCCAAAAGTGGAATAACTGTCGAGTCTGTGCGCGATTTACTCACGGACTCACAAGCCGCAGATAATAAGCCCTTGAATGCTTCAATTAAAAACCCAGCAGAGAGTTCTCGCTTAGACAAGTTCAATTCTTTATCCGAAGAGAAACCTGGTACAGATGATTTTATTAATGAACCGACCCCTAAAAATGGCTTTCCGGAGCTTAGTTCTTACAAACCTGAAGGACCTTCTTTTTTTCCGCGCTATGCATATGAGTTGGATAATCCAAATACTGCCCACCTATCAGACAAAGGTCAGAATTCTATACCAACATCTTCTAGAACGAGATCTTTTTCTTCCGGTAAGACTACTTCTCCCGAATACGTACCCTCTAGTACACCAGTATTACTCCCAAGAGGTCGTTCATTCACAACTCCAATTCCAGATGAAGTGCCCTTAGGTTTGGAATCTGGATCTCAAAACTCACAGCAAATAGAAAAGCCTCCACAGGAAATTTATACGCATAAAGAAAATGAACAAAAGGACAAGGAAACGCATGACTGGGATCCACAGGGCTTTCAAAAAAACAAAGATACTCAAGCCAGTGATATAGATCCGGCTTCTTTGAATCAAGAAAACAAAGAAATTGAGAGTCATCTAAATGAAGATGGTGAAGTCAAACAGTCATTTGCTGATCTCGATGCTAAAGAAACAAGCAATGAGATACCCCTAACGGCTAAGCATGATTCACTTGAAGAATTAGATCGTTTGGTCAATACCAACAATAACTTATCCACCGATGTTGGAGTTGCCAAATTGCCCATCAACGAAGAAAAGAGCGAACAAGAATATTCTTCTGGTGATAAACGGCTGCTTCCTTCTGGTGATATGAATGTTGTAAGTGATCGCTCAGAAATGACAAAGGAGGAAAGGCAGCCTATACAAAATAGTGAATATACTGACGAAAACAGAAAAGCGTTACATAAGCAAGAGAAGCCTAATGACTTTGAGACTAAACACGAAAACTTCGTTTATTTCTTAAGGCTCAACAATAAAACTCATAAAATGACTTCACCTTTAGTAGTTGATACAGAGGAAAAGCTAAGAGACCTCTTTCAATCGAAGTTTGGGAATGAATTTATGGATCTCTCCTCTGAATTTTATATTGAAGATCAAGAGACCAAGGTGGTATATTTATTAGAAGACTATTCAGATATGAAGCCTAAATCATTGGTGATAGCTCAGAATCAACAACAGGATTCTAAGGAAAAATTACCGATTGATAATAAGAAAGCGATTGCCGAAAGAGATGTATCCCATGAAGAACCCCCAGTCGAAGAAACGAAAAGCTCTCCTTTATTTCAGGAGTTACTTCAACGGTTAATTAATATAGAAACAAAGATAAGCAGTGGACATACTACAAGTGCTCCACTTCAGCCTTCCTCTACTTTGAAAAGTCCTAAACGCGGCAAAATTGCGACCGATACTAACAATTATCAACAAGTCAAGTCCTTGCAACTGGAACTAGCCTCTTTGAAGCAAGTCTTTTCTACGTCTTTTGCGAAGATTCCTTTGCAACTTAACGATTTTAGAAATCAAATGAATATAATAAACCAAAAAGCTTCCGGATTTGGCTTTGATCGTGGATACATATTAAGAAGCAAAGATTCAATAGAAGCTGCCGCCAAATCTTTAGTCAAAAGGTTTGATGATATTAATGATCAAATTGAGCTTTTAAGATCCGACGTCTTGCTTCGAAAAGTGCGCCCCGGCTTGGATCAAACTTCTTATTTAAATAAGGAGAAAGAATCCATTGAAAATAGTATACATGAGTTACAGAAATCTATCGAAGAAGTGACTCCGACATGGAAAAAGCAATGGGAGAAAGAGTTGAATGCGATTGTTCAAGAACAAGAGTTTTTAGATAATCACACCAGTCTTGTAGCGGATTTAAATAAAGATTTCGATTCTGTTACAACTGTTTTATCAAATGTTTCTGCTATTGCCGAGCTTCAAGCAAGATCTGGAATCAAAAGCAAGCCGTTAGCTGTGAAGCCTACTTCGGCGGACATTAAGGGAATTCGTGAACAGATTCACACAGATGTTTTAAAATTGAGACCAGACAGCGATGTCAGACTTCAGGCTATTGAAAGATTTGAGGCATTTCAACGAAAGAAGGTTCTCTTACATGTGGATGAATTTGAGCAAGAAATCCAGGAGTTCATAAATGATGATAAGTTACGAAAAATTGGTGGTGTAGAAGAAATTGAACGTCGTCGATTGGTACAAGATGAGCAGACTCGGAAACTCTTATGGAATGGTGGCTTAAATGATACTGATCTGAATAATATAGACAAGCCTTCTATTTCTTCTGAAAATGAACAGAGAGGATCCACCGTTAAACCCTCATCGACTGATGCACATTCAATTCCAGATCTCTCCCGAGTAGATAGGTCACTTGATGGAATTTCAAATGAATTGCAGGACACAGGGGAACGCAGCACTGTTCCTTTACCTATAGAGCACAATGAAACGGACAATAAAGAAACGGATCCTTCTTTAATAAACATGTCGCATAATGTCTCGAGTGATTCTCTGAATACTATGAAAAACAATACTGTTTCACCATCCATGACTTATAACAGAGCCGACCTTGACGATGAAAAAGAAGCAGGTTCTTTAAGGAATTTGACGCGTGACGCATCAAGCGATTCGCTGGATGCTATGGAAAACGATATTACTTCATCATCTATGATTCACGACACGCCTGATCATGTTGAAGAGAAAGAAAATAGTTCTTTTCATAAAGATATAGTACATGGCGTCTCAAGCGAGTCGGAAGAGGATACGCATAGTGGCGCCGCCATAGGCTTACCAGCAAGTACAGATCTTTCTAATCTTGAAGATGCTGAAGAAAATACCGGACTTACTGAAAAGGGAATCGATTCTTCTCATTCATTCTATGAGAAAGGTAAAGTCTCAAGTGAAGTACCAGATATGTTACAAGGCAATGGTGGTGTTGGTTTGGCATCAACTGGTCCTACTATTACAGAAGAAAGCGATGCAAATGAAACTGTTCCAAATGTTGGACATCACCGCAGAAATGATACTATTTCCACAGATGATTATGAAGCATATCAGGATGCTGAAGACGATGATAATTCGCTAACTTAAATTGGTGTATAAATAATATATGAATTGAAATAAACGATGAAATTTATAAATTTAATTATTAATAACTAAGTAATTTGTTGCTTCTGAGTAAAAAGGAAGAAAGCAGAGCAGAAAAAAAAAAAGATTAAACATCATTTTGGCGGATTCCGTAGCCCAACAAGACCAAACTCATGCCTACACTTTTCACAAATGAAGAAACTGTTTTTACTAATGTGTAAGAGCAACCTCGTTTCTCTGTGAATATATAGTCGACAATATCAGGTAATCCTGATGCTCCAAACACGTAAAGGCCTACATAAAAGGCACCCTTCATACTTATTGTTCCAGTTAACTGCAAGAGCGCAGCGATGGAATAAGTTTGAATACAGGTGCTTAAGATATTACTCGTATAAGTCGTCACTGCCGTTTTAGCAGGACTACAAGTAGAAGTCTGCGTATGTAGTGGAGTAGGAGACATTGCTTTCTTCCAAAGATCACCCATTAAGGGTCCATATACCAAGAAAGAGGCAGCATGGTCGAAGGCAACGCCTAAAACAATTGCACTAGGACGAACATAAGGCACAAGGCTATAAACTAACGACATAATGAGTAGACCAAGAAATTACTTTTTGTAAACGCAGGTGTTATAGGTACTTTAAAGTTATAGTGAATGTAGAATGCTTCAAGGAGAATTGATATGGAGAAATTGAAGCATTCTAGCGTTTTATGAATCACTTATAAAACGGTCTTTGAGTCGTCACCTTGACGTAAAATCCAGCATAAACACAGTTTATGGAAACGGCGATTGATTTTTGTTGCATCGTTTCAAAACTTACATCATAATAAAAGCTATACGAACAAGAGGCATTCACAGTCAAGAGATCAGATCAATTATGTCGAGGGACAATTAACAGTTTGAAGTTAGTAGAAACGTCCGACTTGCAGCGTTGGTAGCAAATGTAGAAAATACTACTAATACATCATTCAGTGTACTTATAATACTATGAAGCAACCATTTTTGACTTGTGCAACAAGATTGTGTGAAATCAGTTTCCTTTTATCGTACTTAGTTAAAATGATTTTTGTGATCGTCTTGTAGTAATATGATACGTTCTCTCACAATGTTCACGCTCTATATTTTGCGCTATGTATATATAATGAGTGATACGTTAATTCAAACAAGAAATATGTATGAAAAGCAGTAGACATATGAGGCCCTACCCTAAACACTCCAAAAACAGTCACACAGGCATAACACTCATTTTGAGTCGAAACTTTTAAGTGTCAAGCTCTTAATCACCGCCAACCAGCAACCCTAAACAAGAAAAAATGGTGAACATTCCCAAGACTCGTAAGACTTACTGTCCTGGTAAGAACTGCCACAAGCACACCTTGCACAGAGTCACTCAATACAAGAAGGGTCCCGACTCTAAGGTTGCTCAAGGTAAGCGTCGTTATGACCGCAAGCAAAGTGGTTTCGGTGGTCAAACCAAGCCCGTCTTCCACAGAAAGGCCAAGGTTACCAAGAAGGTTGTCCTTCGTTTGGAATGTGTTGCTTGCAAGTACAAGAACCAAATTAGCTTGAAGCGTTGCAAGCACTTTGAGCTCGGTGGTGAGAAGAAGACCAAGGTATGTAATTTTCAAGGAGCTTTGATTTCTTTGATAGTCTGCATTCGCATTTTGCATTGTTGCAAACAGACAAAGATGCAGCTCCATCCCGATGAGATTATTCTTTCAAATTTTACTAACAAGTTTTACAGGGTGCTGCTATCCAATTCTAAGCTTATTAGCGATAAATGGAATTGTATTTTTCTGCGGTTAAAAATTGTAGTTGTTAAAAATATGTTTTGTAGTAAAGTGGATGTTGATATTGTATACTTTCAACTTTGTAAGGTCTACTTTTGTTAGCGGCGTGAATCCATCAGTAACGGTGAACATAAATAGTAATACTAACTTCATACCAACATCACTACTATGTTTGAACAAATGTTGTTTTTAATTTTTCGTGTTAGTATATAAATTTGTTAGTACCATATCATATTACTTACGGTAGTCTAGCGAAGAGTGTTTAACATGCAAGCGCTAAAGAAATCGCTAACTAAGAAACTTGTTTAGGATAACTTCCTTCCTTTACCAAGGCAGTATCAGAATCATTATACCATAAAAATTCGTTTTTTTTCTATTCTTTTATTGAGATTGGATTCATTTACAACATGACTCAGCCCTTACATGCAAGGTTTGCAGCACGGGCTGTCAAGAATCCCATGATTATGGAAAAGGAGCATCAACTTACTGATTCCAAGCATCATGTTCTAGTAGCGGCTACTGGCTCAGTGGCGGCTATTAAATTGGTTCTAATCGTCAAGTCACTCTTAACATATGACGGCGTTGATGTACAAGTTGTTCTGACTGATCCAGCTCGTAATTTTGTAGAAACCGAGGCTCTCACGTCTCTTGGAGTCAAAGTATACACTAATGCCGATGACTGGACCTGTTGGAACGGTCTGGATAGTCCTATTACACATATTGAATTGCGCCGCTGGGCTCATTTGTTATTGATTGCTCCCTTGAGCGCAAATACCATGGCCAAAGTCGCTAACGGGATCTGTGATAATCTTTTAACCTCTTTGGTAAGGGCTTGGACATTGCACAAACCGATCCTGCTTGCGCCTGCTATGAACACAATGATGTGGACCAACCCCATCACTCAAGAGCATATGGAGACAATCGGCCGTATTTACAAAAACACGGAGATTATTTTGCCTATTGAAAAGGTTCTTGCTTGCGGAGATATCGGAATGGGAGGTATGGCTGAATGGCGGAACATAGTATGTAAAGTTGCGGAACACTTGCATCTTGAACATAAGAAGGTGGTACCGAATGCTGTGAAAAACATTGAAACCCAAGATGAGGAAGAGTCTAGTGGTACGGAAAATGAAGAATCTAATGAGGACGACTTTGATGATCAAGACTCCAAAGAACAAGACAGTGAAAGAGATGAAGGAAATAATGAACCAGCTCCTTCTTACGTCGACATCACTCCTAAAGCATCCCCTTTGCCTTCTAGTAACTCTTCATCCATTTTAGAACCCCCTACTTCTCAACCTTCTTCGACTAAGAAAGTACCTGCAAAGTTTGTCGCTCCAAGCATCAATTCTGAGCAACTTGCTCATTGTCAATCACCTCTCCAACCAGGCTTATCTTCCATCCGACCTATTTCCAAGCCAATCCATGAAGAAAACCAATATCTTGATTTGATTCGTTATATTATGCAGTACGGAAGGTCTCGTCCTGACCGTACCGGTACTGGTACTCGTTCTGTATTTGCCCCTCCTCAGTTACGCTTTTCTTTGCGTAATCAAACACTTCCTTTGTTAACTACTAAACGGGTCTTTCTGCGAGGTGTCTTAGAAGAACTTTTATGGTTCGTCCGTGGTGATACTGATGCAAATCACTTAAGTGAAAAGGGTATTCATATCTGGGATGGAAATGGAAGTAGAGAATTTCTTGACCAGCTTGGTATGCACCACCGTAGGGCCGGTGACTTGGGTCCAGTTTATGGTTTTCAATGGAGACACTTTGGTGCTGAATATGTTGGATGCGATGCCGACTACACAGGAAAGGGTATAGATCAGCTTGAAAAGGTAATCCATACTTTGAAAACAAATCCTTATGATCGTCGTATAATCATGTCTGCTTGGAACCCGCTCGCAATTCCCGAAATGGCTTTACCCCCCTGTCATATTTTTTGCCAATTTTATGTGAACGAACCAAGTAAACCGGGAGGAAAGCCAGAGTTATCTTGCATGATGTATCAACGCTCAGCCGATATGGGTCTTGGTGTGCCTTTCAATATTGCATCTTATTCAGTTTTAACCCATATGGTTGCGTATATGTGTGGATATGAAGCTACTGAATTTATTCACGTTATGGGTGATTGTCATATTTACAATGATCATTTTGAGGCCCTCCAAACACAGTTAGTTCGCACTCCAAAAGCTTTCCCTACATTGTCATTTAGACGTGATGCAAGTGACATTGGAAAAATTGATCAATTTGGTATAGAAGATTTTATTATTGAGGGATACGAACCTTGGGGCCCCATTAAGATGAAGATGAGTGTATAATACCTATGTTTTATTTTATTTTACTTTTTATTTTACTTTTTAATTTGGGGTCTCTCATGTTTACCGTTATAAATAATGAGGAAGTCAAATGCTTAATGTAATATTAAGTTGAGGCATTTTGTAGAGAGTAGAGTTGATTAGATATATTAATTAACGGGTAATGCTTGCTTGAATGTTGGTATTTTCCAATACGTTCTTTTTTAGCTTCTTGCGTTGACGATCTTCAAACTCCTGCTTTCTTGACATTATTCGCTGTTTAATTGCTTCCGATCCTTGCTTGTCTAGTATATGAAAGCTTTCGGTTGGCGTCTCTGTTAGAGTGACTTGAAAAGTATCTTCATCCTTAACAAAAATATCTGGATACGAAACGTTTTCAATAAGGTCGCCAAACTTCATTTTCAAGAATTTTAACATATCGCAGCTCTTTATAGAGGGAGGATCGATAATAACAGCCGAAACATACTTACACTGTAGAAGGTTGAGCGTCCTTTCTAAGAGGTTTAATACTGGTTTTTCAGTGCATTTGTCGTCTGCAAAAATTCCGACGACTATTGGTAAAGCCGGGAATGTTTCTGCACAGACCTTTAATGCTTTCATATGGTTACCAGTGAATAAACTCCAATCGCCGTCAAGATATATCAGGGACTTGACCAACCGTATCTTGTTTGAAAAAACGCCTGGAATTATTTCTTCAGGACCACTAGGGGTATACATATAAATATTGACGTCCGGATCTTTTCCGTTTGAAGCCGAAGCAAACTTTCTTAGAAATGGTTCATAAGTCATTAGATTTGATGGAGATATAGAGTAGGTTAATAGTGGTGCCGAGTTTAATAGTCGATCTAGTAGTTCTGTAGTACTGATTCCATCTGTACGCTTGACTTCAAGGTACTGATTAACAGCCTTTGCATGACGATAGCAATCATTTCCTTCAGCGTCAGTAGATATATCATCACCGTGTACAACGAATTGGCAATTGTACTTCCTCATCCAAGCAAGGTCAAATACATATGGCGCATAAGGAATAACCTCATTAACCCACCTACAAGTAATTGCTGCAAGACATCTTTCGCTTAAGTTCTGCACAGGAGGGCCTTTATTAAGTGTGATTTCTTCATCAGAATGAATACCTACGACCAGCTGATCGCCCAGCTGCTTAGCTTGTAGAATTGCATTGGTGTGTCCTATTATTCAAATTAGTCACTATAACTTTGTCAATAGCTGTAGTATTACCATAATGAAAGAAATCTAGGCAACCGTCAAACCATAATCTTCTGTTATAAGACATTCCTGCCATTCGAAGTATAAATTGTATAAAGACTCGTTGGCTTTTAATTTTGGAAAACTGGGGAGAGGTAACGGAATGTTTGTTTGTTTGTATATGAGACAGCTTTACCAACAGGAGAGTGTGGTCGAAATTTAAAAAAAAAAAAGGGTAAATTATAATTTAGATCTTTAAAAAAATCTTCTTAAAAAACAAGAACAAATTAAAGACCGAATGGAGGATTTCAAGAAAGCTGAGTTGAACGTGACAATTACACAACCACCATAGTAGGGAGCAAGTTTCTAGTTGCCTGAAAATTAGAGGCTTTATAGAGCAATTAACAATATTTTACAATGCTTGTACTAGTTATTGGTGATTTCCATATTCCTAATCGGTCACCAAAATTATCAGAAAAGGTATGTATGATGTTGGATGGATGGAAGAAATCCTTTTTGCTTTTACACTTCGAAACTAAAATTGACTAACCATCTACAGTTTCGGCAGCTTTTGATTCCTGGGAAAATCAATCAGATTATATGTTTAGGTAACCTCACGAGTCCATCTGTATACGACTACCTAAAACATGTATGCGCAGAGCTTAAATTGGTGAGAGGAGCTTATGATATAGATAGTAAATCACCAATTGCTGGAAAATTGACATTGGGTTCTTTTAAAGTAGCATATACGAGCGGGCACTTATTAGTCCCTCAAGACAGTCCTGAAGCTCTGAGTATACTGGCTAGAGATATGGATGCTGATATTGTTCTATATGGAAACACTCACAAGTTTTCTGCATTTGAATTGGAAAATTGCTTTTTCGTGAACCCGGGTTCTGCTACTGGAGCACCAACAGTATCGACTACGAATGATGATACCAAAATAACACCAAGTTTTGTGCTAATGGATGTTCAAGGGGCTGTTCTTATATTATATGTTTACAGAATTTTTGATGGAGAAGTTCGAGTAGAAAAGATGCAGTATAGAAAGCCAGAGTGATGTTGTTTTATGATGTATGATGATCGGCTTTCGATATACTCCCGGAGGTTTTTTCTGAGTTTCTCATATGAAAAAGTTTGTTACTTTCTTATCCTTCGTTTGCTTGTAATGACTGACCTATGGCTACTATTGAAGTGTGTGATCTACTTAATTTATAAGATGTACTAAAGAACTAACTTTCCATCACGAATTTTACGATATGAGCGAGGTATTATAACAAAAATTAGCTTGAAATACTTTAAATAACCTTTTCCTAACAGTTTCATTCTTGTTGCTTAGATACAAGCAACTCTGTAGTTTTCTTTAGGAAACACATCCACAGTGTTTCCTCTCTAGAATACATAAAGTTTCTTTGCCAATGAGTTGCAAAATGTGTAAATGTAAATTTCAAAACAAAATTATTTCATCAGTTTCTGTTTCAAAAGGAGCAAATTTGTTTAAAATGGCTTCTTGGCAGTTTAAAATTGATTGTTTTTGGCTAGAAGTTTCAGAAAAGTTGAGTTCAAAATTAGAGGCCGATTGGAACCACGTCGCTAACTCGTCAAATTCACTTTCTTCTTCTTTTTTTTGGCTTTTGGCTTGCAATGATTTCAAATCCTTTTCCTTTTTCTTGGGCGTTGATGTCGCAAGAGGTTGAAAACTTTTACAAAAATCTGGTTCTAGCGGTATATCACGAAAGCATATTTCCTGGTACAGCCTTGTTGAACTTTTACGTTCTGGGGTTTTAATGAATGATATTTCATCGGGAAGAATGTCTGGATAGCCTTTGTTTTTATGTGTTAGTTCTATTTGATTTGTTTTATCTTGCAATGGTTGTCTTTTCTCCAATTCTTGGGGGTTCCTAACCCGTTGCCTTCCATATTTATTATTAACTTTTACTCTTCTAAAAGCATCTAAAGAAACATAAAGCTGGTTGCTTCCATTCATCCAATCCATTTATTTTCGTCGTGTTTGGTATTGGAGAATATACGTATATTTTACTACTGAAAATCCTACTAATTCCAATAAGGATTATCAAAACAGTACACTATTTGTTTAGTGAAAGGTGGTAAAAATCATTAGTAAACAACTTTTAGTTTTGTTAAAATGTGTACTTTATGAAGAAGTTTAGACATGCTCTTTCCAGCATTACTCCTAAAACTGTTTCTAGTGCTTGTACTGAAAACCCTGTGAATAAGGATCATACTTATTATAGCGTTTGTAACCAACTTCCGGATGAATCAATTTTTTCCTCTCGAGATTTTTTCATTCTCTAATTTCATAGTTTCAATAGATTATTTGGATATGTAAAAGAAGAAAATAAAAAACGTTGGCAGTAGCTTGTACATTAGTTCTGTGGTGTTCCTCATATTGAAATGACTCAGACAACCTAAGTCAACCACCAAGTTGTAAAAAAATAGGTCCGTAGCTGAAAGCCCGTACTTTTAGAAAAAATGGATATTCGTCCTGCTCGCGTTGAAGATTTGGTTGGCATGCAGCATTGCAATCTTAATAATTTGCCCGAAAACTATCAATTGAAGTACTGTAAGGAACAATCCCAATTTTGGCGGTTTCTTGGAAATTCTTCAGCGCTGTATTTCAGAAATGGGTGTTAACATTCACATTAGATCTTTATCATGCTATATCCTGGCCTATGCTGTCTTACGTTGCAACCAATCCAAAAGGTAGAATTGTCGGATATGTGCTAGCTAAAATGGAGGAAGAACCCAAAGACGGAATTCCCCATGGGCATGTCACTAGCTTATCCGTTATGCGCTCTTATAGACAATTGGGTCTTGCAAAGCGACTGATGGTTCAGAGTCGTAAGTAGAATTTTCTCAGTATAAAGAAGTCGGAGTACTCTAAGTTTGATTATCCGATTCTTTTGCATTATTTCATTATTTTGTACTTATTGCTTACTTTATTTTTTAGAAAGAGCTATGGTTGAAGTATACGGTGCAAAATATATGAGTCTTCATGTGAGAAAGAGCAATCGTGCCGCTCTTCACTTGTACCGTGATAGTTTGACGTTTGAGTAAGTTGAAAACTCTCCAAAAAGATTTCTATTTTTTTGCTATTTCTTTTTTTTATTAACAACTTCTTAGTGTTCAAGGAATCGAAAGTAAATATTACGCCGATGGAGAGGATGCGTATGCAATGCAGTAAGTATAATTGAAAAGTGTTTAGATGAATTGTTGTCTTTTCAAGATTGACTAAAATTGCATCCTAAACGTGTAAAGAAGAAAATACTAATTTCTGTTTAGCAAAGACTTGGGCATTCCTCCTGCGGAAAATGACCAGAATATTGAGCTTTCTAATAAGCTTCAATCTTTAGCTGTCCATTAAAAAATAAATTATGTATTATCATGTTTCAGTAACCTTTATAATGTAAAGTGACCACATCAATAGCCATTCTTGCATTCAATCTCCTTGTGTCTTCATTGCTCTTTTTTCTTGTTTCTTCTTGCTATGTAGACCAGTAACTAATTTTCTATCCTGTGATAGTTTGTTTATACGTATTTTTTTTCGTTCTTGAAATAAAACCCGTCTGGCCTACCTAGCAACACTATACCTTCCGATATTTAGTAATCCGCACTTTAGCTATTTCTATCCGCCCGAACATTGAAAGAGAATATTAGAAGTATGAGCTCTTTGACAAAATTATTCGTTGAAAAAGCGATTACGAGTAATCCAGTTACTGTTTTCAGCAAATCTTATTGTCCGTACTGTTCAGCAGCAAAGAAGACATTAACTGACTATACCGCTCCTTTCAAATCTTATGAATTAGACCTATTAGGTAAGTTAAATTTGAATGGATAGTCTCTTCAATGAGAACCTGAAAAAATTCATTTAACATTTGCAAAACGGTAAATCGTATATTAACAAGGACTAGACTCCGGATCCGAAATACAAGGTATATAGTTTGATTGACTTTTTTATTCTTGCTTAATCTCACCTTTTTATTAGCATACCTTATGGAAAAGACGGGGCAAGGAACTGTTCCTAGCATCTTTTTTAAAAATGAGTTTATTGGAGGTACGTTTTGAATGGTTTCAATACTTTAGTAATTTTTTTCCAAGTTATTAACTAAATTGTAGGAAACTCGGATCTGACTAGACTTCGTAACAACGGAAAATTATCGACCATGCTTGCTAAATTGCAGGGAACCTCTAACTAGACTTGCAACAGCAAGAACGACAGATAATCCCATGGAATTGTGTCTATAGTTAGAGGATTCATTTTATTATTATTTCAATCTAGAGTCTCTATATGTTTAATGTCATGCATCCCCCTAGACTATGTAAACCCATATCGTTATCGATAATTGTGCGTCGTCAGTTTTCTTAACATATCTGTAATCAATTCAACTTTATATTACAGTAAATGTTCAAATTTAGGTAGGTTCTTCAATAAGAGATGTAAATTCAAACATATGTATGAAACTTCTATAGGATAATATCATACTAACATATATAACACCAAGTAATGAAGGCAATATAAGGACATATGTGTGCCATCAGAAATTACCACTTTAAGTACTGAAAGTCAACTTTATATATATTTTCACGATGAGCCTCAATTTTGAGGTAGTACAAGACAGCTTTCATCAGGCACTATTGAAAGCCGGTGCTTCATTTCAGAAATGTATTTTACCAGGAGATCAAGTTGTAACACAAATACCGAAAAGTTATACAGACGGCACAGAATTTATTTACATTTACAACGGCACGTTCTATATCTCAGTGAAGATTATTTTCTGGAAAAATTGGTTTTACTTTTTGTGTAACAATACGACGTCAAACCTAGCAGCCACCAGGGCTTTACAAAAAGAGCATCTAAAAGGTGACTTGAATTTGAGTTCTTTAATAGATGAGTTAATTCCATCAAGTCAAGATATTCAGACTCAAGGCCAAAACGTCCCAGTATCTGAGATTCCAAAAAGCATACCACAATCAAGTGTCCACCCTCGATTTGTGGATGTTCAGTCCAGCGAGGCACCCTTTGGTATATCAGGTCCATTTGGAAATGTTCCTAGTCAGAGGCCTCTATTTCCTTCAATTGGTGCCGATGACCTTTATCCAGCTGGTGTCGGTGCTCCTTCTTCTGGAAATAACGGCGGAATGTATCCAACGTTGAATCATCCTATATTCCATCCAGAAAGGCGAGAAAACGTACATGACGAAGAAGAGCCTCCAGTCTTGCCTTATGTACCTCCTGGTGCGCGTTATGATCCTACATCTCCTGGTGACTTGAGAGGTATACAAGGCCCTTCTGGAGGTCAGTTTCCTCAAAGGAGAACAAGACCAGGCCAAGGTTTTAGATTTCCCGGTGAGCCTGATAATGATGATTTTATGCCTCCCGGTTCCAGTGATATGTTCATGTAGAAAAGCACTCTACTTGCTAGTCTAATCTGATCATTGGCAACGAAAAAAATGGCAATTGATGATTATTAAATTTCATTGAACGAATATGTTTTACTTGATGAAAGTAATAGGTTCTATGTCTTAGTTTTTTTGATGAATATTTATGACACCGTATCTTATTAAGTATTTATGTAATAAACCCAATATTGATTATTTACTCCTTTAATCTCCAACCAAAAGAAAAACTATAATTACAGTAGTGAGGGTAACGAAAGCAACAAATTAAGCTAAAATCTATTCCATCTCAACAGTAGCAGGGGGCTTACTGCTAATGTCATAGAGTACACGATTAACCCCAGCAACCTCGTTGCAAATACGAGAGCTAACCAACTTCAAAAATTTAACACTGAATCCATCAAACCAGTCGGCGGTCATGAAATCGGAAGTAGTGATAGCACGCAAAGCAATAACTTGCTCATGAGTACGTTGGTCACCCATAACGCCTACAGCCTTGACAGGTAATAAAGCAGCGAAGGCTTGGGAAATCTTGTCGTAATAACCATGATTGCGGATTTCAGTAATAAAAATATGGTCAGCTTTACGAGCAATTTCGAGTTGGGAGCGGTTGACTTCACCCAAAATTCTGATACCTAAACCAGGACCAGGGAAAGGATGGCGCCAAACAAGGGTGGGCTCTATTCCGAGAAGCTCACCAAGAGAACGGACCTCGTCCTTGAAAAGTTCACGCAAAGGCTCAATAAGCTTGAGCTTCATGTCTTCCAAAAGACCACCAACATTGTGGTGAGTTTTGATAGTTTGAGAAGGACCCTTGAACGAAATGCTTTCAATCACATCAGGGTAGAGGGTACCTTGGAGAAGATATTCCACCTTACCGCTGGATGTCTTCATAATTCGCTCGGCTTCGCGTTCAAAAACATGAATAAATGTGTTTCCGATAATTTTACGTTTCTTCTCCGGATCAGAAACACCGCTCAATTTTTGGAGAAATTCGTCAGAAGCATCGACAACGGTCAAACGAATACCCAAGTGTTCTTTAAGGTTTTCACGAACAATTTCAGCTTCATTCAAACGCAACAAACCATTATCAACCATGATAGCGTGAAAACGGTCGCCGATAGCTTCTTTCAAAACCTTGGCAGCAACAGTAGAATCAACACCACCAGATACAGCGCCAATTACATGGTCCTCAGGACCGACCATTTTACGAATACGAAGAATCTCCTTGTCAACGAAATTTTCCATTGACCAAGTTGGCTTAGCTTCGCAAATTGCAAGAGCGAAGTTCTTAATCAATTGCAAACCTAAAGGAGTATGGGTTACTTCAGGGTGGAATTGGATTCCAAATATAGCCTTCGAGCTATGAGCAATGATAGCATAGGGAGAATTCTTTGTCTGACCTATAGATTCAAAACCTGTGGGTAAAGCATTCAACTTATCACCATGGGACATCCATACTTCAAACTCCTTGGGCATAGACTCAAAAAACTTTTGGAAAACCTCAGACTTGCTTTCACCAGTAATGTTAACCATGGCAGGTCCATATTCTCTTTCAATTCCAGCACTGACGCCACGGCCATTCAACCAAGCAAGCTCTTGCATACCATAGCAAATACCGAGGATAGGAACTTCAAGTTCAAAAACGGCGGGGTCTACATGAGGAGCACCTTCATCATAGACAGAGTAAGGGCCACCAGAGAAAATTACACCCTTTGGCTTAAAAGGGAGCTCAGCAATCTTTTGAGTGCATGGCAACATCTCAGCGTAAACATGAAGTTCACGAAGACGACGAGCAATCAAATGACTGTATTGAGATCTAAAATTTGTTAATAAATGCTGAAATAAAAAAATCAGGTGTCATCCAGCTTTCTGCTCAAAGTTATACAGTGTATCTCTTTTCAGTATGGTATCAAGCAGGAACGGATTTGGTTTCTTACCCAAAATCAAGGATCAAAATGGTATCGAAGTGAGAAGACACCTGAGATATTCGTTAGCATGAACTGGTCGCTTTTTTTATTTTAGCAACTTGAAATTTCACGTACGGAAGTAGCAATATCTTCAGGAACTGTAGCAGAACTCATGGCGAAAGAAACTTAAAAAAAATGATCGAAAGAGTGTGTTTTCCGAAATAGAGTCCCTGAATTGGGTTCTGTTAATGTTCAAAAAAAAATTGCCCAGAGCAAGTATAGGTAAGATGCCAAGTTTCTGCGAAAACTTTGCACTCATGTTTATACTAACTAGGGGAAATTATCTTCGCTAAAACAGTATTGCAACTGTAAAGTCATTATCCTTAAAATCGTTAACGCGCTCAAACAAAAGGCAGTTAATTTGAGTCGCTTATATTTTTGTTTTCTTTTAAATTATATTAAGCGAATATCCATATGTAAACAAAATGTGCATATAAATAAAGATGAAATGAAATTAAATAAAATATTGTACGATTTAAATAGATGGGTTTCTTCCTGTTTCTACATTTTTTATAAATTTGGCCTAGTTGTATCCCTTAGCATAAGCTCTTTGCAGAGAAAGCTTTGAAAATAATTAGTTAGACTGCTCTTTACGAATGATATTACGCAAGTATGTTTACTATGTTTGATTTGAAAATATGTTAGTTCTTAATGTTCAAGTTATTCGTTTACTTTCCTTTGGTCAATGGGCTATACAACTGAACAACGATTATTGACAAGACCCAAAAGCTTCCAAACTGACTCTACAACGTGCTTACGTTTCTGTCACCAGTTTCTATGCAAGTAATAATGAAAATCGTACTTTATTGTATATAGTCCAGTTGATACCCACTATATCGTTTAAATTGAAAAGTATTTTCTGGTAACTGGATGGTCTTTCTTGTTATCATTAGCATCATTCATTTCTTTGTTTTAAAGCAAGTTCAGACTAGTTAGTGTATGTATCAAATTATTTCGACAAATTCAGTTGAAATACATAAATCCAACAAAAGCTATTTCTAGTCTGTTTCGTCTTTTAATCTTACAGATAGTATAAATTAATTTAAATAATACTTACACTCAACAAGGCCTCGTGGCCCAATGGTCAAGGCGCCTGACTACGGATCAGGAGATTCCAGGTTCGACTCCTGGCGGGGTCAATAATAAATTTTTTTGTCTCTACTCCAGAAATTGTTGGATAGTAACTTACAATGTTTTTCAATTCCTTGTTTTAATTATTTACCCTTAAACAAGTACATAATATGTGATTAGCCACAATGCCCGACTTGGGTAATTCTTGTTACATAGCTGTTCAAGAATCATAAAATGAAAACCTTTTCATGGAGATGTACATAAGTTTGGTAAAACTTTTTCTTCTCAATACAAACCTTTCCTTACGTCAGATTTTACCAAGTCGTAAGCCAAAAGAAAAGTTTCTTTGTTCTCTTCACTATGATATGCCGACCAAAATTTAAGAAAAGACTTCTTTTCAGACTCTGTCACGAGCTCATTAATGAAGAATTCATATTTGGGCCTAAAGGCTAGGCTTTCTCAAGCCTGGATCACACCGTGGACACTATGCTGTCTATACATATTTCTACAATTCCTTATTTTCAACAAAAGTCTACAGTCAAAAATTGAGGATGCTTCGAAATCAGAGGCAACTGCTAAAAATTATTCTTGTCACTTGATGCAAGAAAAGGTCAATTCCATTCTCAATTCGCCTGCCATGATTGCAAGCGTCGTTGTTAAACTCACCGAGAAAAGCATTAATTCAACGGTGAGGCTGCTTTTATCTGGCTTGGTTGATACAATTGAAGCTGCCGAAAAGACCATTGTTTTTTTTATCGAATTCACTTACGGAACCTATTTATGTTTATTGCAATTAGCTTTGAATGGTGCTCTAGATGCTATGGTGGACGTGGGTGAAGACATAGAGCATGCTGTGAATAGTACTCTTAAAACAATTTCTGAAGGGATAGAAGACTCTATTAGTGGCTTTAACAGTGAAATACAAAAGGCTGAATCATCTTTTAAAAAAGTCGCTTCTTGGCTTGGCGAAGATGTAAATTTACCTAATATCTCAATTCCCCAAATTGAATCCTTAAAACATTTGAGTCTCCCTTCTTATTATGATACCAAACTTGAAAAACTTCGCAACTCTATAAATTTTGATCATGCTATAAACGTCACAGAAAATGCAATAAGTGAACCCTTAAAGCTTGCCAGATTTTCTATTTTAAAAGAATTAGGGAATTTTACTTTCGATGGTTCGTCAATATCTCAGCCCAAACAGGTACATTATACTGTTTGTTCAGGCAATGATACGGACTCATCAAGCTCAATTTATACTGTGCTGACTACTCTTAAATATGTAGTTCTTATAAGCTTAGTGATTTCTATCATTGGTTTAATAGTGGTGAATGCTTTTTACGAAGCCTGGAAGTGGTATAGATTGAAACGGAGAGCTTCACTTGTTGATGAATATATAGAAAAAAACATGTTCGAAGATACCCGTGATCTGGTAACCTATTTAGAATCTCCTTTGCTTTGGAATTTAAAACAAGGTATATCATTTTTGCCAGTCCCTGCGCATTTAAGATTTCGTCTTCGATGGTTTATTTCATACATTTTCTATCCCCCTG
The DNA here is from genome assembly GCA_029532395.1 of Schizosaccharomyces lindneri. Lineage (NCBI taxonomy): Eukaryota > Fungi > Ascomycota > Schizosaccharomycetes > Schizosaccharomycetales > Schizosaccharomycetaceae > Schizosaccharomyces > Schizosaccharomyces lindneri. The sequence goes on along the minus strand of JARFMH010000056.1, from coordinate 10,429 downwards.
CTACCATTTTACTTTTCGTGGGAATTGCTTCGCTATGTTCTTGCTTATGTCAATTGCTAGCCTTACGGAAATTAAGCAATTTTGAAACATCTCACAGCTCATTCTCTAATATATCCTATCATGACCTGCAGCGTACTATACAAGGCATATCACATGAATGGTCTAACAGCACAAATCAGGCTATATTGACAAATGAAAATCGCATTAATGACGGTATGTTAGGATCCATATCAAATACTGCTCTCTCTTTAAACAATACATTAAATGTTTTTATGAATGAAGTCAACTCTACCATATCCTCCGTCTTTGAAGATACGATATTAAACAAAGCTGTCCAAAATGTCATGAATTGTTTGCTTTATCATAAAATCGAAAACTTCGAGAAAGGTTCGTCCCATACAATTTTACTTTTACTAACACATATTTAGCTTTAACTTGGATCCATAATAAGTCACATGTTGACTTTCCGCTGCTTCATAACGACGTACTAAGTGAACCATTCAATAATCAAACTTTGAAAGAAGCACTTGCATCAAATTCTACTTTTTCGCAAACAACTTCAAACGGTCTTACTAAAATTCTTAACACCCTTGAGAGTACAGTGATATCTGAAACTAAACAGTCATTATTGTTTATTTTTCTATGGTTAGCTGTATGTGCCTTCGGCTTACTTGCTCTATTAGCTGATACAGCAAAACTTATGGTTTTAAGAATGTATGATTTTGCAATCTCTAATATTTTTAAAAAGAAAGCTGTCATTACTTCCCCTTTCAACCCGCTAGAATTTCCGGTCACTGAAGACCGCACCCCTCCTCCTGTACCGACAAGAACTTCTGCTATTTACGACTTTCAAAATTCTGCTTACAATACTAACTATTATAACGACTACAGCAAGAAAACTCCATTATCGCCAGCAGATTTGGCGATGGATATACCTATATCTCCAGCATTCAATTCTGATATTTATTTTAATACTCCATGCATAGAAGATGATGAAAAACATCGCTAACTAATAGACTAAATTTTGAAAAACCTTTTTATAACTAATAACCAAAATCGTTTTACTTAGTAACAGGAGCGCCACCACGTCCTCCGACGCTGGCAAGCTTTTCCATAGTTAAAGCATTTAATTCTACCTTTGGTAGCTCCTTCTCAGCTTTATGAGTAGGTTTTGTTAAGAATCCGATGGAAACGAGGTATGATAAGTAAAGCCCCATTTCTCGTTCAAGTACAGCAGCTCCAGCCGACACATCATCTTTCGTCCATTCTGTATCACGCTTCAGAATTTCACGCGCGTTAGCGTCATCCAAGTCAGGTGCCTTCGTGTTGGCTGGGAGATTATCAAGAACAAAGTGCAGCAAAGGATATAATGCACTGTCGTGAGATTCATGAACAACATACTTTTCGAGAGCAATTCGCCAATTTACATATTCTGATTCCTTCGTACCAAAACCGAACACGCCTAAAGTTGCCAAAAACTGATTGAATCGAAGACGAGGATGACTGGTAACGTGGGCAACAGTAACACCTTCACTTGGATGGAATGCAGAAGCCGTTGTTACACGTGCAACATGATCTGTAGGAACCATGTTTACTGTATTGTTGATGTTAGGATAAAGTCCCAATTCGATGCTACCCTTCATCATTCGAACCAAAAAGTCATCGGTGTTAATGGCTCCAGTCTTTGAATCACCCAAAATATAACCTGGACGAACTATAACTCCTCTTAAGCCACGTAATCCGGCTTGCTTGACCAAGTATTCGGCAACCCATTTACTTTGACCGTAGCCCGTTTGTAACCCGTCGGCGGAACCGGAAAGGGAATCCGACTCGGGGATACCATTACCACCCTTCGATGTAATCTCATTGGAAAGATTAACATAATATTCGGTATCAATAGTAGATGTTGAGGATACAAAACTCAAGGATTTCGGCTTACCAGATGCACATAACTTTAGAGCAGTGATTGTACCCATAACGTTTGGACCCTTAAGCTTGGAATAAGGGTAGACCCAATGTACTAAAGCACCGTTATGTATAACGACATCCACTTCTGAACATATGTTGTTCCATTGTTCGCCAAGTCCCCAATTCTCCGAGGCAAGGTCTCCATTAACAACAGATATCGACGTACTCCACTTCTCGTCCCAGACACCATAAGCAATACTACTATCTCTGAGACGCTGCAAGCCGTGCTCTGGAGAAGATGCACGAATTAGAGCAATAACCTTAATATTCGAGTTACGTGTCATCAAATCACGAAGAATAAACACACCCAAGTATCCATTGGCACCAGTCAGTAATACAGTCTTGGGATCATCAACCTTTAAGCCGGAGAATGTAGGGTATGACCGAGAAAGTGAATTCGTAAGTTGGACTGCATCCTTGCCATAAGCAACTTCCTTATCTTCAGCTTCTTCCTTTGGAACGTTGTAGAAATCAACCATTTCTCCAGATTTGAGTTTACCAACCTCTTTAGCCAGTCCTTCAATTGTAGGCTCACGGAAGATTAAACCCAAAGGAACATTTACGGCATATCTCTTCCTTAACTCGAAAATAAGACGGGTTGCCAAAATCGAATGTCCACCAACATCAAAAAAGTTTGCTTTTTTGCTTAAGCCAACAGCATGAGGAATAATACTCTGCCAGATATCCTTCATTTCTTGTTCAACGGTGGTGAGGGCCTCTGCGGTGGCATTCTTAGTACGAGTAAAAGAAGCTGCTGCTAATTGAGATGTATCAGGGAAAGGTAAAGCAGGCTTGTCAATTTTACCATTGGGATTTAAGGGCATACGACTTAATGGAACGATTACCGTGGGAACAGCATAGCTAGGAAGTTTGGTCTTCATGTACTCTCGAATGTTCTTGATAACCTTTCTATACTTACGAAGACCTTGAACCACCAAATCTTCGGTATCAGTACCACTAGCGTAATCATCTTTGCCAATGTCTTGAGGAACAATATAAGAAACCAAGGTGGGCTCTTCATCTTTGTTACGACGAATGAGTGTAATATTCTCGCGCACATTAGGATGGCGAGAAAGATGGGTATTGATTTCACCCAGTTCAATTCGAAAACCACGAATTTTGACTTGGTCATCAGCACGACCACTGCATTCAACGTCACCAGAAGGAAGGTAACGTCCCAAATCACCAGAACGATACATACGGTCTCTAATACCGAACCAAAATTTCTTCCAAGGAGCGTCTTCAGGAGTGCGATCAACGAATTTAGAAGGGTCAGCGAACCAACTCTGCAAGAACTTCTTGGATGTCATTTCTTCATTACCAAGGTATCCCTCTGCTAAACCGCCAGCACGTAAATAAATTTCGCCTACTTCTCCAATACCGCAAACCTTGCTATTATCATGGCGGTTGATAACAAGTAACTGTACGTTCTTCATACCTTTACCGGCAGGTATAACTTCTTTCTGAGTTTCTAAGAAAGTAGAATCCTTTGATCTAGCAGGGACAACAAAATATGAAACAGAACGCTGAGTCTCTGTAGTACCATACATGTTGACAACATTGACATTAGTAGCAAGCACTTGTAAACGAAGACAATCACGCTTAGTGAGAATATCACCCACGAAAAATGCATGATGGAGAGATGGTATTTGTTCCTCAGCTTGAGCAGAAAGTAACTGACCCATTGCAGGAGTCAAATGAGTAACCGTCACTTGGTATTTATTTGCCCAGTGAGCAAGCTGTCCGGGAGTACCAATGTCTTCAGCTGTTGGTACAATGAGAGATGCACCAAGGAACAAAGGTGTAAAGATATCTCTTTGAATAGGATCGTGGGCAATACCACTCAACATCGTAAATCTGTCATTTTCCGAAAGATTAAACTCATGTGACATCCAATCAAAGTAATAAGCTAAACTAAAATGACGTCCTTTGACACCCTTAGGCACACCTTCACTGCCACTAGTGAAACTAAGTGTAGGTGTGCTATCAGGTCCAACAACTACTCCAGTTTGTTGATTCTTTAAGTGGGTGACATTCGACAAAATGTCAGTGTTGCTACCTTCGGGGAATCCACCAGATAAAGCACCGTTCTTTGCCAACTTTAGAGAGGGTACAAATGTTTTAAGGTCCAAATTCTTCTCTACATAGTCAAGAACAGTAGGTGAAACAACACCGGCATCGGCCAAAAAGACTAAACCTCTTGGTTTAGCAACACCCAAATAAACAGTTTGTCTAGCTGGGGGATAAGCGGGGTCAATAACGGAAAAAGTAGCGCCAGATTTCAAAACACCCATGACGGCTACCACTAAATCGACGCCACGATGGGCATAAACCATAACGACATCACCTCTTTCTATACCACTTTGAACAAGATGGTGAGCGAGTATATTTGAAGATTCATCAATCTGGCGATATGTGTAAGAAGTAGTTGGGGCGTCTTCAGTCACAGAAGGAGTTACAACAATGCACTCCCTCTTTGGAAATTTGGCAGCATTATTAGCAAAAATATCTTGGATAGCGCCACGGAAACCAGACCAGTCAAGATCTATTGTAGGATCTGGTAGAACACGATTTTGAGATTTTGTCATTAAATCCAAGGAACCAATGGGGGCATTGATGTCTTGTGAAGTAGATATAACGAGTTGGAAAAGCTGATCAGCAAGAATATCTATTCTATTTTGGGAGAAAAGAAGCTGGTTGTAAATAACCTTGAGTTGTAGATCAGGAAAGGCGAAAGAACGCAAAGAAGAAACTTCTTCCTTCGGTTTCTTAAGAGAAATTAAAACGGTCAGATCGACATCTAGGCTAGTTGAAGAGAGGAAGCCTTCAGATGGCGCATCTGGTGCGTTATAGAAACGTATATGTGCGAGACTCTTGCGAACTTCATCCTGTTTTGATAGTTTACTATTTAGATGATTTATCAAATCGGTAAAATCCACAGCATCAGCAGAACATGTGTTTTCAAGATCTGCAACTTTTTTTAAAAGTTCGAAAAAGGATTCATTTTGTTGAATAAAGGTTCGTAAAACAAAAGGAATTGCATTCTCTGAACTAGTTCCAATGCTAATGTCCTCATCACCGGTCAGACGACTTACAAGAACGATAAACAGTGTCAGCAAAACATTGAAAGGAGTAGCGTTGATTCCCTTCGTTTGGGCGGTAGCATAGATATTAATCAATGCAGTCTTGGTCTCATCATTGAGACTCTTTTCGGAAACAGCTTCTACTAATCTAGAAGGAACGGGACGACTATAATCCGTAGGGAGATGAGAGATAGTTTGACTTCTTAGTCTTTCAGACCAGCGCTCAAGGCGCTGTGCATATTCTTCCGTCGTTGGAGCCTTTTGGCCCATATTTTTATTTATGCCGTGGTGTGTGGTGGGAAATTAGGATCGGATTGAGAATATGTGGACGACACAGTTTAACAACAGATTAAGAGAAGATAAGATGAAGAATCCTCCAAAAGAATTATCCTGCTAGTAATTGATTTACTAGAAATACTGTAAAAAAATTTTTTTTTATTAAGCTTCACCGAATGAACCTGTCCATTCTACGGGTATGGTATACAGGATAATCTTGCTTAGTAAAACATTACAGCGTTACTCTGAATTTAAAATGAAAGTAAAACAGAACTTTTCAAAATAATTTTAATATTACAAATAATTGCAACCTAAACCTTCGACATCAGCATTAAATTTAAATTAGAACAGAATGATTATTAAATATACATATAAATATAGTTCTCTCACATTGTTCACAAAAATTTCACAAAACTGAATTAAAGACAATGCAAACGTAACTTATTGTTACGTAGTGAAGTAACAGAGTATGTGACTGTTTTTTGGGGTACCGAAAGGAAAGACTAGGTGGGTTGGGAAGCAATTGAAAAAAACCAGAAAACCCATAAAGCTTTCGGATCAAAAATGGCTCGTAGACCCGCACGTTGCTACCGTTACATTAAGAACAAGCCTTACCCCAAGTCTCGTTACAACCGTGCTGTTCCTGATCCCAAGATCAGAATCTTTGACTTGGGTCGTAAGCGTGCCACCGTTGACGAGTTTCCTTTGTGCGTTCACTTGGTCTCCAATGAATTGGAACAAATTACCTCTGAAGCTCTTGAAGCTGCTCGTATCAGTTCCAACAAGTACTTGGTGAAGATTGCTGGTAAGGATGCTTTCCACCTCCGTGTCCGTGCTCATCCCTACCACGTTGTCCGTATCAACAAGATGCTTTCTTGTGCTGGTGCCGATAGATTGCAACAAGGTATGCGTCACGCTTTCGGTAAGCCCAACGGTTTGGTTGCCCGTGTCAAGATTGGTCAAGTCTTGATGTCTATCCGTACCAAGGACTCCAACCGTGCTACTGCTATTGAAGCCCTCCGTCGTTGCCAATACAAGTTCCCTGGTCAACAGAGAATCATTGTTTCCAAGAAGTGGGGTTTCTCTCAATACAACCGTGATGAATTCATTGAGAAGCGTAGCCGCGGTGAAGTCATCCCTGATGGCTGCTATGCCAAGTTCTTGAACAAGCGTGGTAGCCTTAACGAAAAGTTTGAGGTTTTCCCCGATGCTTCCTTCAACCTTGCTTAAAAACTAGGAAAAAGGAAATAAAATTTTTTGTTTTATGGATGCTACATACAATATGATGGAAAATTAATTGAAATGAACAAAAGAAATCTTTTGAGCCTGTAATTGTAAGATGTTCTGACCCCATAAATAGAAGGCGTCGTAAATGTTACTTAATAAAGAATGACAGGAATAATCACTCACTATTAGTAGTGAAAGTAATTTACCAAACTGAATACGGCAACTTCATTTCCCTTCTTTAGGTTGATAGGAATTGTTGAATGAAAGTTGAGCTATACGTTCGTTAATGTTTACGCAGTTTGTCGCGGTTCGTCGTTCATACCTTGCTTCTTTCTGTTGTTTATTAAAGTACTGAAATTGTTCCTCTTCTAAAGTCCAATTCATGTAACTACTACTAGTAGTACCTTTTATCAAACAAACTTTGTACGGAATTGAGCATGAAAGAAATATTTCCGAAATTAATGAAACTAGTAGTAATTTATCTAGAAAGATCATGTAATACAGCTTCTTATCTTTTCGTTTCAAGGGCCTCTTCTTTTTTTTTTTTTTTTTTTTATTATTATTATTACTATTACAAGATAACTACCATGGTTTGATCTTGTATCTGTTACTTCAGATTAAGGCTAACGGTAACAGTGGAGAATGATTTCTCTTTCTCAGGATGTAAACAAACTTGCACAGTCTATTAGTTTTTTGAGTCTAGGCGAATTATGAACTGTAGCAACTATTGGTTCTAAAATACAAACTATTGGTGCGAAAAGGAGTCTTTGTGTTTATCTGACAAATGAAGTTTGTTATAGACATCGAACTTAGTCGAGTAGATGGATTGGGATGGGTAACAGAATCTTTATTTATCAAGGTGACAACTTTGATCTACTCACAAATAGTGCACACAAACAGCTTTTCGACGTTTTTCAAAGTCAAACTTGTAGAAAAAACAAACAGAAAATTAATTCAACAATTTTCTTGTTTATTTACTTCCCATTACTTAAATATTACAAATGGTTACGAAACAAAATACTTGCTTCTCGCCTCTTTCTTTGCCTGACGTACTTAAGCTTTCTTAATCTTATCAGCCTGATAGTTCTAGTCATCACTTATCAGCATTGAGTTGGGTAGTTATATCGTAGCATGTGAGTATAAAGTGGTGCCTAAGTCTCTTCTGTAGTTATATATATATATGAGGATTGCTGTCGCCAATATACTGTAGAAGGAATAGTGATTGTATAAAGAGGTGATTAATTTATATTAAAAGTTGTTGTTTCTTTTGGTTCTTTTTGTTTTTGTTTTTTTTTTGTTCAATAGCTAAATTATAAAAAAACGGAAAGTGGAAAAGAATATTAATTATTACTTTCCTATATTCGAACAAGTTCTTCACATTTTCTATATTTCCTTCAAGATTTCTTTCTGTAACTAGAAGGATCTTTTCATATTCATTTTCATATTGAACCGTTCTGAGAATTTCGTCTCCTATCATTTTTTAAACTTTTATTAATTACCCATTGAATAAACGTAAACGCGCTATAAAAGGAAAAGAGATCTCGTTGCATTTCCAAGGTTTGTTTACTTCTTATATCATTCAGATTGTCTGCTGGCTTCTTTAATTGACAAATCATACTCTCGATAACCATTGTCTCTTCTTTATTTTACTTTGTTTTATTTCCAAATTTAAATTTTGATTATCAAAAATGCCGGGTTCTATCAACGAAAATGATATCGAAAAATATTCTTCTAACAAAATAACTCCCGAGGATACAAAAGATGAAAAAAAGTTCGCTTTAAATTCACCACCGGCAACTATACAGGGTGAACTATATGAATTGGAGCCAAAAAAGGAAGGGTTTTTCGAAAGCATCATCAACGATTTCAAGCCTGCAACATCCACCAGAAATGACGGTGTAGCTTTAAAAAGAAGTCTTAAAGGAAGACATATGCAAATGATTGCCATTGGTGGTGCTATTGGTACAGGTCTTTTCGTCGGTTCGGGTAGCTCCCTCGCGAATGGTGGACCTGCTTCTGTCATTATTGATTATACCTTAATTGGTGTCATGATGTATTTTACTGTCTACGCCCTAGGCGAATTGGCTGTCGCTTATCCGCTAGCCGGTGGTTTCTACACATACTGTATGCGTTTTATTGACCCAGGTTGGGGCTTTGCTTGCGGTTGGAATTACTTTCTCAATTATTTCGTTACTTTTCCTTTAGAATTAACCACCTGTGCTATCACTTTTAAATATTGGACAGAAATTAATAGTGCTGTTTGGATTTCCATTTTTCTTTTTTTAATTATCTTCATCAACCTCTTTGGAGTTAAAGGTTATGGTGAAGTCGAGTTCATCCTGTCCACAATTAAGGTGATTGCTACTACCGGGTTTATTATTTTGGCAATCATTATCAATTGTGGTGGTGTTCCTACCGATCATAGAGGCTACATTGGTGGTAAAATCATCTCACATGAACCTTTTCGACACGGTTTCAAAGGCTTTTGCTCTGTATTCACCACAGCAGCTTTTTCCTTTAGCGGTACGGAAGCTGTTGGTTTAGCGGCTGCTGAGGCTGAAAATCCAAGGAAATCTTTACCCCATGCTACACGTCAAGTTTTCTGGCGTATCGCAATCTTTTATGTTGTCGGCTTGCTTATGATTAGTTTATTAGTTAGTCCCGATGACAGCAGTCTGATGAATAACAGCAATAAAACCAGTGTTTCCCCATTCGTGCTTGCTATAAAAGAAGCTGGTATTAAAGGACTTCCTTCTGTATTTAATGCTGTTATTATTATTTCCGTTGTTTCAGTTGCCAATTCATGTACTTATATTGCAAGCCGTACCTTGCACGCCCTTGCCCTCAACAAGAATTCACCTTCCTTCTTAGCATATACCGATCGATTAGGTCGTCCATTAATGTCCATGATTGTGGTTCTCGCATTTGGATTCATCGCTTACATTAATGAAGCCAAAGACAAAAGCACCACAGTATTCAATTGGTTGCTTGCTATATCCGGTCTTTCTAGCTTCTTTTCTTGGGGTAGTATTAACTTATGCCATATTATTTTTAGACTTGCCATGAAAAAGCAAGGTCGTTCTTTGGATACTCTTGGTTTTGTGTCCCCTATGGGTATTTGGGGATCATGTATCGGTTTAGGCTTTAATATTTTATGTTTGATGGCTCAATTTTATGTATCGCTCTTCCCCGTCGGCGGTAAACCTAGTGCATCAGGTTTCTTCCAAGGTTATTTGGCAGCTATCGTGGTTGTTGTCTTTTTTATCGGCTATAAGATTTATGACAGAACGCATATCCGATCTTTAGCTGACATTGATTTGGATACTGGTTTGCATACTTTTGAGGATCTTTCGGATAACAATAACGAAAAACCTAGAAATGCCAAGGGACGTATAAAACAAGTTCTACAGAGTGTTTGTTAACTTCCATGACTAATTTTATCTTTAAGCAAGTGCTAATCTAATACCTTTTGTTGCATATATATATATCTGATAATGAGTGAAAAAATCTCGAAGAATAAATGTCCTTTTGATTATGAGCAAAGTGATAGTAATAGTTTCTAAGATAGAAATGGTGATGACCACATATAGTCCACTGCATGTTTCTGATGTATTCACTTTAAATTAATTGTTGCTAAAGAACTACGTGATATTTTATTATCAGTTAATACATCTTTTCAAAATAAAAATAAGACATTATTAAGCTAGTCAAATTGACCAGGCTTATTAAATACAGGCACATTATGTGAATGAGATCAAACAACATTAAATCACATATATTATGCTTCTAATGATAGTTTTCAACGAAGGCCGTGTGGTTTAGATGGTTATAATTTCTGCTTAACATTTGATGTTCGCAGACGGTCCCAAGTTCGA